>JAHWFP010266524.1:97900-119860 GCA_023313725.1 Lithobius niger | reverse complement strand
CAAAAGCCAATAAAGAGGTGACTAAGTTGAGAATGGTTCGGCCTATAGGCAAAACGTAGAAGCAAATTGTTGAAAACCAATTTCTTGTTGACGTGGCACTTTATTACTCATCGCCACGGTAGTGGAGTTGAGTCAATACACAATTAAAAAAAAAGGAGTGATATCATATCAAAAACCAAAACTGGTATAAGGGGCTGCCAAGTTCAAAATGGTTCGGCCCTTCAAAGAAGTGATATCAACACACCAAAATATTCGCCAACTTAACCGCACCGAATAATACTTTGGACGTTAAATGAAAACTTGAACATTGCTACCGAAAGTAACAATGTTCTAGTTTTCATTTAACCTTCGAATTACTAAGGGGTGCGATTAACTTGGTGAATGCTTTGGTGTGTTGATATCACTCCTTTGAAGGGCCGAACCATTCTGAACTTGGCGGCCCCTTTTACCAGTTTTGGTTTTTGATATGATACATAGGACGGCAAGCCAAATGGGCAACAGACTTCAACACAGTAGAGTGACGTGAAACCATTATAGCCAATAAACCAGTTCGAATAAGGACCATGCTTCCTCTTCAAATTTCGTAAAAAAGTGCGGGTGAATTGTTGGCTCACCAGGATTGTTAGCATTTGTTTAAACGTCAGTCTATGCCTCGCGTCTGGCGTGTGTTGATTGGCATTGTTGCATAAAAACATGTGTAAAGTAATAACACGGATCGTTCAGGGCCCCGTAACTCCGAAATGAAACGACCACGGAAGTAGATCTTTCAAATGAGCTAAGAACTGAGCTAAGAACCAGCTTTGTACTACAAATGGTTCAGGCTGTAAAGAGCATTGTATAAACGAGTCCAAAGAAGTCCACCACCAGCACTGTAATAAAACTCACGATTCCAGCGTAAGTCCAGCTCTCAAATCGGATATTAATAAAAGTTGGTACACGTGTTGGCCAAGTTCCACAAAGCTCAAATACCACATTTCAGTGGAAAATGTTGAAAGACGGCAGAGAAATTACGCATCGAAATTTCGGCTTTAACATGGGAGGCTGACGTCAAACCTTACAGTAAAAGCTACCGCCTTTAATTATTAATACCAAGATTTTCCTTAGGCTGTTCAAGAAACGATTTGCAATTTCATTTTCATAAGGAGCTCACAACCAGGGCCGTAGCCAGGAATTTGTTTATACCCCCGCACAATAATTAAAATGATGCCGCTATCCGTCCCCTCCCTTCCCCACACACAAAAAATCCCATTCCCAATGAATTTTATTTTCCTGGGAAAGAATATGAGTTTTTTGGAAACTTTTTGTTTGTCTTGCTTAATGTAACCATACGTGGACTTAGGAATTAGTTGAGGCAGCTGTGCTTCCAGGATGGCGTTTTGTGGCAATTCGAAGATTTTTTTTAATACCATTTAGAAAAGTAATGTTTTTTTTTTGTTCTGATCACTGAGTTTAAAACTAGTTAATAAACAAGTCGTTTTAATTCGGTAATCAACTTTTTTTTTTATTAACAATCAGCATTTGTTTTTTGTGGGTTACCGTTTCAGTGTTTCAACAATATAGCACGGCTTTTAAAGCAGACTTCAAAAAAAATTAGCCATTTTCACGTCTGGCTTGAAATTATGTTGAAATTATAGACATGTATGATTAACTCATTCCAAACTGTAAGCTTTATTCAGAAACAGGCTATTTGTATTTCGCTTACCAACAAATTTACTATCTTCTCAGACCGCGTAACCATGCCTCGCCTTCACGGCAGCTTTAAATTTTTAACTATATTTTTCATCAAATTCTGAACTTTAGATTTTTCTTTGTTTGGAATTTTACGATTTTTTCAATGATCTTTTTTGAAACTTGTACCACCAAACTAAGCTCAAGTTTGAAAACAAAACTCAATATCGTAGTCCACGACAAAGGCCTCGTCGCGCTTCGCACTCCTCGCCTGAAGAAAACCCCCGCACGTGCGGGGGCTGCGGGGGTGCTGGCTACGGCCCTGCTCACAACCAATGCTTTCAATAAACCAAAACCACAAAACAACCAAAAGGGGTGATATCATACAAAAAAAAAACCTATAAGGGTAAAGGGACCCATCGAGTTTTCGCCATATAACGTAGTGATATCAGAGCCAAAATGGCTGCCGACAAATTTTCCGACCCAATCCTAATCACTCGACCTTAACTGAAACCTAAGTTTAAGTGATCACCGTTCGAACCACAAACTTTGTCACAGCCATTTAGTTCAAGATCACAACTCTATATGACGAAAGCATGGTCGGTCCCTTACTCTAAGGGTTTTTGTACGATTACTGTTATACTCTCCAAATAAGGGGGAAAACAAAACCGCGCAACAATCACGCAATGTCACACACTGTATAGGCCAAAATCCATTGTCGTGGACCAAATGTCCATTTACAATGGACTGGCGGTTAACAGTAAATAAGGAACAAGTCGTAACTTGTTGCTTTCAGTAACAATCGGTAAACGCACTCAACATTGCATAACATTGCAAGTATTTTATCGGGGCAGTACGGCTCAGTGGTAACATGTCACATCTTCTTTACTATCGTCATGAGGTCGAATCCCCTCACAACCATGCAAAATGGTTAATAGCTTACAATACATGTAACATTAGCTAAGGCAGGTGCTAGGCAGGTACACTCGTAGAATACACATTATACTCCCATGATTATTAAAGCCATGGGAACAGATTTATTTCATTAGTACAGGAGGTTTGACCTCAACCTCCCATGTTAAAGCCAAAATTTCGAAGCTTGATTTCTCTGCTGTCTTTTGATATTTTCCACTCAAATTTAGTGTATAAACTTTGTCGGACTTGGGGAACATGTGTCCAAACTTTTATTAATGTCCGATTTGTCACATCGGACATCTGGTCCTCTGGACTTGAGCTGATATCGTGATTTTACTTTTGGCTGGTTGTTGTTCTTGACATGACACGTTTCTGCTACGCTCTGTGCATATCACACTATTTGTCTATATAAGCTGGTTCTTAACTAATATTTTATTCTGTAGATATGCTAGTTCCATAAGGCCTTTTCTAACTGGTCAAGTGGTTTAAGGAGCTCTAAAAGAACATATTTATTATTTTGTATTATTTTAAGCATTATTATTAGGCAAAAATGCCAATCAGCAAACCCCAGCTGCAAGATGTAGACTGAACATTAAAGGGTTTATATCCGTATTGGTTTATACAAACCGTAATTGATAAAGATACAAAACATTAAAACAAGCTAATCTAAATTGCGTAGTGTGCCGAAGTAGCACGACTTAGAAAACAAAAAAAGAACTCGTTTAATGCTTAAGGTAAGGCTTAACTGAATCGAAGTCAAAACAGCTAAGGAACACAAATAAACTTTCCTGTAAGGTTTCAGATACTGCAGTGTTGCTGTACTGTTTAGTCCAAGTGAAACTTTACTGCTGTATCCAACCATTACACACGTAAATACAATTAACGCCAGAGCCCAAATTTCAAAACTTTGCATGCCCAAACAATTGACGAATAATGTAAGGTTACATACTCGACTACTTTCTTACCAAAATTGCCTCGCTACGGTCGAGGAGATTTCTTGCTGCAACACTAATGATACAGACATTCCACATAAAAAAGATCAAACAAATTATAAGAGTGTAGAATGCGATATTGGGTTATCTCGGGAGAAGGCCAATATTATTTTTTTACGTCGAAGGAGTCAAGCAAAAAGATCAAGCAATTTATCAGAAAAGCCCTGTTTCTGATGACAAACGCCGATTTTCGTTCGCTTTGCTCACTAATCAGCGCAAACATTTCCTCAGAAACTTGACTGAATCAATGTAACCAGCAAGAACCACACATCATTTGTAATTTGTGTTAGTACACAGTTTATACGTGTTTTCTTGTTTCACTTATTTTAAGAATATTGTTCTTTACGTCCTGCTCAGTACAGATTTTTCCATGGGCGTCTTATCACTTCACTTTCCGATGATTCCTCACTTGGAGAAACATCTGTGGAACGTCAGTTGTAATATCCTACGAAGGTGAGAGATGAAAGATTGATAGAGCAAAGCGAGCCACACATTCAAAAGGTTTACTTTACGTGGAAATCGCTTGCTTTGCTTGTTCAATCCACGTACCTCCGTGCTTCAGAAACACGAATGTTTGACACCGTTTTAAAATCAAATCAATTGTTTCGATTTCTCCCTGTATCAAGTCAGTTATGCTAAAACCGCACTCAACTTCTTACTGGAGAAATCAGTTAAGGGCTGACTCTTGCAGACGCGATTGTTTGTGTTCTGGTGCAGAGAAAATAGTCCGTTAAAATAATAAAGTTTCACGATGAAATAACTCACGCAAACTATTCCTTTTTGTTGGTAAAAGGAGGTTATAATTTTAATATAACGTAATACTTTATTCGGAGATATTAAACGACCTGTTCCTATTTCGAAAATATGCAAGTAGTTGCCATGGTTACGACAATGGTTACGGCTCGAAGCAGACGACGCAGTAGTTTTAAAAATGGCGGTCATCTCTCCGCACAAATATTTTAAACCCCACTCCCAAGGCAAGCTCTTGACATCATCGCAAAAGCAAACAGTAGTTAATGTTTATAGCAAACTTCGTCCACAGCATCCAGACAATTCGGTAAGTGACGTGTTAAAGAATGCGGCAGCCTGAACACGCGATTCATGAGATGCAGTCTCCAAATCAAAAAGGTTGCAACCAGCGCTGGTCATTTTACGCCGCCAGCCAGGAAGCGTCCTAACTCCGTTGGTATTCGAACTCGTCTAAAAATCTACGATGACTTCACACTTTTGGTAAATAGACAAAAGATCCACGCAGTTTATAGACATTAAGGTACGTACAGTTCCCAGGTAAAATGATAGCTGCCGTAACCGATGATGGTGGTTTGTCAAATTTTGAGCGGACGGCAATGAGCGTCGTGAATTGCTTGTGTTATTTCAACGTGCACGAAAACAATACGACATATACCGAATTGATGAACTTGCTTCACGTCATTGTCATACTATGTTCAATGTTACGTTTGCTTCATTGTGAAGCGCATTAAAATGACATCGAGGCAGATCAAGAGATTTATTGATGCAAATAATCGAACATTCAAATTTAAAGAAGTCCATGAACTTACACATAAGCACTTGCTGTAGTGACAACGGAAGTGGGCCAAACTTGTATAAAACACACTGAGAATGAAGAAAACAACTTGTGGAAAAACGATGGGATAGCTGATATTATTGTGGAACGAATCGCCTGCGACGTTAACAATTCAGATAACAACTAAGTTCAACAAATGAAGACAGACTGCTCAAAGTAGAACTGAAGATCTCTAAACATCAACTACTGTCTGCTTGAAAACAAAAGCTCTTTTCAGAGCTAAAAACTGTTCTTTTCAGGACTACAAAGTCTTACGAAATAAAAAATTTCTCCCCCCCCCCTCCCTCTCTTTCCTGGAGAATTAAAAATATGTTTAACTCAATACTGAATAAATGCGCACTAAAATCGCGCATCCTCTCCCTATTTTTGCTGCATCCTACGGTACCATAACGTTTTCAATATTTTCAAGGGCTTGACACGTAGCAAAAAGGTGTCACACAGGAAAGCCACAGAAAATAATTTGCAACATTTATATAGGCTTTACTGACTGTAACAAATCCAGGAAACACAGGAAAGACAAAATGAAACAAAGTTCTTTCATACGCCAAAATAAATATGCATAAATAAATATTCTAAAGGCGCTACGTTTCACGTAATACTTTCCTGCATCACTCAGCTTGCAGCTTTAGGGTTATCGTGTTTGGTTTTTTTCCCCCTCAGGAAGACTGTTTGCTCACTCAATCAACCCTGTGGAAATCTTGCAAGGCTATTCACGTGTTGGTTATAGAGAAATAGGGAGAGGGCATTTCCTTAAAAAAAAGTTATTTAAAAATTAAATTATCAGGTTTTTAAAACAAAAAATTATATTCAATAGCATTTTGAAAACCATTTTGAATAGCACACAAAAATAAAAGCCGTGAAGAATTGTAACTTACTTTTGGTGTATACTTTGATATTTGAAAGTTCAAATCCGCGAAACTTCTTACCTAATTTTAGTGATTTGCGAGCTTAAATCCAAAAATAGGGCAGAGGTGGCAAGTGAAAATGTGAAATGAATCTGAAAATGGATTCAAAAGTTATCGTGCATACAGACGACGGACACCAGCAAAGGATGAAAAGCTCCTTTACTCTGCTTTGCATTGCACGTCAGTATATGTGAAAAAAAAAGTTTAAGAGAGTTGAAGGCCAACGACAACGTCGGGTCTAAATTAAATATTTGTCAGTTTTAGTACAGCTGAGTGCGTAGGGATACGAACAAACGAAAATAGTTCATAAAACGGCTCTCTAATTATTCCTCCAGTCAGAAGTTGAGTGCGGTTTTAGTATAGTTTAACACCAATTTTAAAATGTATATGTGGTGTGTTGCAAAATACGTCGTCCATGCACCCTTTTCCAGATCATTTCTCTTTGCTCAGGGAGGATTTCATGAACAAACTATGACGTCATGAACGAACCGCATGACGTAAAAAAACTTTGACGTTAGTTTTTCAGGTTCTTTCGCTTATTTGAGGGTGATAATATCAAGTTACAGTGATGAAAATAGGCCTATTAAAAGCGAAAATTAATTATCTTTCGTTTGGTCCTATTCCCATAGGTGCTTTGTAGGTGCTTTGGTTCCGCAGGAATAGAGGTACAAACACGCACGCACGCACATCATATGATTTTAATTATGTAGATGGCACACGCTCCCGCAGCCTCCACCCCAACCCACCACAGACGCGTCTGGGAAGAAAGGGGTTGGTGGTTGGCTGTGAAGTGGTACCCTGGCCCGTGTGTTACCCAGATCTGCCCACCACAGGTGGTTGTCTGTTGGTAACTGTGCCAGAGGTACCCGGTTTTCCCATGAGAACCTCGGTTTCCAGATTTCCTATGGGAACCAGTGTAGTGGCCGCATTCACCATCACTCCCGCGGAACAAGTTAGGTGCACGAGTCCATGGTCCCTATGATGCTAGAGAGCTTTCGTGCCAACATCTCCCGAAGTGAGATGAGGTCCTCAATCACTTGGAGATGATACCCGCTGCTGAAAGGGGCAAATCGTGAAGCTCACTGTGTCGAAGGGTGCTCCGAGAAAGTTGAAGAACTGCGCTGGCTCCGTCTCTCGACTTTGATAGGTTGATGCCCAGGCCCAGGTGGCCAAGTGTGCATGACCCAGTTTCAAACAAAAACAAAGAAATTGGGGAAAATTAGATTTAGCGGTAGACTGTTCAGCACCAGAAACAATTTTGCAGTGGGGATTCTGGAGGAGGGATGTCACACTCCTCCATTGTTTGATCATTTGGCCAAATGATCGGCAAAATGAACACTAATACTTTGTTTTTACTAGTTGTAAAACTGTTCTAACTAATCTAGTGTAGGCAGCCTACCTTGCAAAACGATAGTTAACTTTGTCAGTGGATTTCAGTTGAATGACACAGGCCTTGCGTTTTTACTGAAGAACTATCTCGTCCAGATAAACCACCTCACTTACTAAGTTGAAGCTACGTTTCTTTCCTGTTGACTCTTGTACTACATTAATGCAAGTTGGCAAAGCAACTTCTTGACTTGACACTGTATAATACGAACGATAGGTAAATAAAGGAAACAAATAGATTGGCATGTGCAAAGAGTCGGCAAATTTTATTAAGTTCAATAAGTCGCTCAATTAAATAATTCGACAGATTTAATAAGTCAGCAAGTCTAATTTACACCCCTCCAAATTTTAGCCTTCTCGACGTCCCTGTTCAGTACCATCTATTTCCATGAATCAAATTTTAGCAACGTGCAAAAAGTATTTGTGTAAAATCGATTTGGTAACAGATTTCCTTTGATCTACATTTAGGAGTGTAAAAATAAGCAGAAAATGTGATATAAAAGTAAAAGTTGCTAAAATTTGTTTGCAACCTTCCTTACTTGCTCATGAACTAACTGAATGCTACAATTGATTCATCTTGAAGTTATATGAGAGGAACCCACGTTTTCGCGAGTCGCAGCAAGTCCCCATACCAGTCGTAAGGGCGTAATTACACGTGAGCAACTTTGAGTCTATTACTTATACATTCTAGTGAATAGCAAGTCAGATCAGTTCCACCATGTGATGGTTTTTCAGCCCATGGTTCGACTTCTAGCTAAATTTCCACTGAGAAGCAATTCCATTCATGAGTAAAATTCATTGTCAAGTAATTTGTTGCTTTTTTCTTCTTTCTTTATTTAATACTTTTAATCCATTGCAATCAATTGCTATTCATTTTTCAATTGCACAAATCCTTATCCGGATTTCCGGTTGATCCAATTCCAGTTTCAGCTAAATCAGGAGTGTTTAGATGTAATTCCATTCAATCAAAGTCCAGCACATTTCTGGGCAAATTCCGGCTAATGTTAGGAAACTGCCCGGAATAAAGACCATTCTGGTGAAATAGGGGATGATGTTGGATGGATATTATTTAAATTTAGAGGAAATGGCATAAACCGGCTGTAATTACACTTACAATTCGGGCTGAAGAAAGTCAACCAAGCTTTTCAAATCATCTTCAAATCAAATCACATCAAATCTCATCAAGGTAATATGATTCTACCTAATGACTGCAAGTCATTGTGTAGGATGGAGCAAGGTAGCCTAATGGTTAGCACGACTGTCTCATGTGCAAGAGGTCCCTGGTTCGATCCTTACCTCAGCCACCCCTGGCATTTTCAGAAAGAGAATGGCCTGGTGATGCATCAAGCTCATGTCGATTGTAACATGTCAAATATCCTTGGAATTTGAAATTGTTCCTCGCGTCTTCTACAGCCATGGCTTTGGTTGGGAGCACAACAAACCTCTCAAGTCAATCTGTACAAAACATAAGCTGAATTGCTGGTTCCGAAGTCAATTTCTACCCAATTATTTTATAAATTTGGATACGTCGGAGGAGATGGATGGTAATAAACCAATGCTATAAATTCCTTATTTGGAACTTGCTTATGTTGAAATCAGTTCGAAAAATTCTGCTAGAAAATGCCAAATTAGTTAATTCCAAGTCTGGAACTAACTTGCGACTGCCAATATTCCCAACATTCAGACACTCGTTTTTCAGAAATAGTTCAAGGGTCGAAATTGAAAGGTGGCCGTTATGAATCGAGGCAAAACCGAATGAAAGACGACTTGCGCTTATTTTAAAAGATTTACAAATAAACTAGGGAAGGTACTTTTTTTCATACTTTTGTAAAATCACGAGCGTTAGATTAATGTTTAAAGTACCGGCCTTGCCTCATCACCATTACAGCGCACTCAATGGGGCGATGTAATGCTATTTCAGTGGAACTCAAAAGGACACTCATGAGCTATCAAGGGTTTGGTGGAATGTAGTTGTCAATGACTAAGTTCGGAAGCGAATTTGGCTTTACGATGCACAAACTATAATCCTAGGATTACAAAGCAATACTTTCCGCAACATTTTAAAATGGCTTTATTGTAACGAATTAACAAATGGTACGTGAAGAAAGTCTTGTAACCATACTGGATGTTGTGTAATTGAGAAAAACGGATACTTTTCTCTTTTGTAGAGTACGTCCTTTTAATAAACAATAAATCACAATAAATAACAGGTTAGACAGTCTTAAATGCTGGTTTAATGTCTACTCAGTTCATCACTGAAACTTTCTTTGACCTTTCCATGGATCACACGCTTAAGTCGCTCATTACACCAAAGCATAGGTGTAACTCATCAAACCAAAATCAGTCGCTACTTTACGATCACTAAAAATCCAATTCCAGGACAACCTTTGTGACTTTGTAACAGGTTTCGTACTCGCCAGTAAACTTGAAATTCCAGGACATTTTCAGAACTTTACAATGGAAATTTAAGAACAACAAACGAGATAATGAGACAATGACATAACAGGACAATGAAACAATTAAAAATAAAAATTGCTAAGTATTAAGTCTTACTGATATCAAGAATTTACAGGTTTTGCTAATATTTATGCAAGCTGTTACAAGACAGATTTTGTTCCACTAAAACGACACTGGTAAAATGCAGCAACATTGACGCTGCAATCACTGCAATTCAGTCTTGGCGTAGCAATTTTCGTACTTGTGCACAATGGGTTACAGATTATATTTTTTTTTTTAACCTTTATGTCTTAATATAAATTGAACAATTATGCTCGACACGGAAAACAGAGAAATTACAGGAACTAAAACATTTTTCAAGATTTCCAAGCACTTTTCCAGGCCAGGGTTTTGTTTTTAATATGGTGAGAACACAATTTATGTTATTTTTTTTTTCTGGAGATACAGTGTGTGCTATACCTGTTTTGAAGCAGCTGCATCCACCATCGGGGGTATGGTTTTTCTTCTATATTCCAAGGTAACTTAGTTGGATAATTTCTAAATCAATTAAGTGCTGACTACTTTCAGGGATTTATTTTTTATCTAATATGGTAATCTTTTAAGGTCTTTCTTGGTTTTGGTACCATACATCCACATTTTGCGCATAGATTTTTTTTACATGTTTTGTATTGCATTGATTTTTTGCTTTTTGGAGAGTCTACATTGTACAAGAGAGGGATAATTAATTTAAACGGGAAAAATAAAATACTTCGGTAAGAAATACAGCATTAGAGGTAAACCCAAATTAAAATGTTAAAAGAGATTGCTTTGTTCAGTTGTCTAGCTACAACCTTGACAATGCAAGAAGTTTTACATCATGACAAATGGGATAACCACCTGACCAATCATTTGTAAAAGGCTTGTTTTTTTCCTCTCTGAATATTCAAAGCCATGCGTATACAGTTACTGGCTGCCTACGCGCTTGTTCTTGACACAGGGCTGGGCCAGCGTGGGTGGCATAGTGGAATGAGACGGGCTCTTCTGAAACCAGACATAATGAGACGCTATGGCTGCTCACAAAACTGCTGTGTGGATTACACTTGTGTTTGCCGTACTCATAATGTCTGCAGTGCAGACGGAAAGATTTGTAATAAACAGACATACAATTATTACATACGGAAACATGGTAAGTCTTTATTTCAAATTTTGCAGAAATTGTAAAAATTAAACATTTTTTTTTTAATCTAATAATGCCAGTTCTAAAAAATCACTGTGGATGTTTGTGTTAGTTCACTGGATAGGACATGCAGTGATGATAACTTAAGGTGAAGTTTGGTGTCATTATTTTCTATGGTTCTATCGTCTCATTGTTATTTAGTAAGTCAGTTGACTTGGCTCGAATTTTATGGAACAGAAAAGAGGTTTATGTAGGAAACGACTTTCACGCACTATTCTGAAGTACAGAAATGTGGTACGGTTATATAAACACATAAAAAAAAATTGTGAAATCGGAGACAAGTACCAAAATTTGCTCTTCCTGAGAAAATGCTTCTAATGCACTCAAGCCAGTTGGAATCAAAGGAAAAGCAGAGAACAGAACCTACAAATCTGTAAGAGAGTAGTCTAACCAGCAAAAATAAATACAATGCTTTAATTTCAATTTAAAAAGATCATTTTTCTTAAATCTTAACAGAGATAAGTTGTATTTGAATTTTATAAAACAACCTGCATGAAGAAAATTACCCGCTTAGTGGTGCGTAAAGGAAAAAGTTGCTTAACCCTTTAACAACAACCACAATGACTTTTTGTGATTATTTTTTAGAGTAACTCTGTCAGCTGCAAGATTCGAACCGGTATTCAGTTGGTTGGAGACGAAGATGCTAACCACTGGGCTATGCTTGCCTACTATGCTCGGCATCCCCTCACATAGCTTGGGCGTGCGTTTAGACACAGTTTTTTCGATTGTCGAGTGAGCCGTAGCCATCCGGCAACATGGGGGTTAAAGGGTTAATTAATACAAGCAGAAAGACTAAACAAATAAAACTTCATGCCATCTTTCAGCACAAATTTACAACTCCAAACCAGGATGTCCTGCAAGTTTTATATCTACCACCAACGCCACTTCGTCCAAACAATAGACGTAAATCCCAAGGGGCTTGGGAAATAATTGAGCCAGTTCAAAATGCAACCACCACCCCACCATCATCAAGTGTTCATATCCGCAATAAAAACCGTTTTTCTGTGCTTTAGGGTTTGGGGAGGTCCCTATAACATCTCTTAGATCCTTATTTATATAGATACATATTCCGCTAAGGAATGTTAGTTCGTAAACAAATATGAAACTTTGCAAATGTCCCTGTAACTTCCACTTGAACATATGTCATCATCATGAAAATAACCTGGATGCAAATGTTACTTATGTAGGCTGAAATTTTTTTTTTAAGAAACAACAAACACGTTTTATGTAAAATTAACCGCAGTTTTGCAAATACATGATCAAATTACCTCAAATTACCTCATGTTTATTAACTTAATTACGAGTTAAACTTATAATAATAATTCTAACGATGGATGTGAGTAGATTACAAAATAAAAGGTGGGAATGTGTTCTTTCCAATAAAGCCAACAATGAAAGTTAAACTCATTACCATCACGCAAGTCCTAGTGGAAATTTCATGAAGTACGAATTATAACCTGTTCAGAACTTACTTGGAAAAAAACATGCTATTTTCCAAAAAAGTGCCATGAAACTCATGTGGATTTTAGGGAATTTAATAAGTGAAAGGGGGAGGGGGGGGGGGGGCTGGCGGGCTACAAAATTTTCTTGAGAAATCCTTTAATACACAGGGAAGCAATCATTCAGTGACAGACTGGCCCACCCGGAAACCCAGGGATCCCGAGGAGGACCTCACCACAGGAGGCCCATTAAGTATGGAGGGGCATCCTGAAGTGCAAACACCAGAATGATTAGTTGTGTTACTTTGTAATAAAACCATGGGTGTCGAGATTGAACAGCCTACCTTACAGGGATTCTTTTCAAGAAGTGTGCAGCCACACCCAGTCTTTTAAATATTGTTTAATGTTCTTTGGTTGCGTATTATGTTTCTAGTGTCTGACTGATGGCTAAAATTTAGTTGATAGGCCGATGGCCCATTACCGACTGCCAACGATTTTGCATTAAACTTTATACAGTTATTTATTTAATATAAGTGTGCTTGCTGTGAATAAGAAATTAATAAAATGTACTAAAGGCAAAGGAAATGGAACAAGCTGAAGTTTTATTAACAGCTAGATCAAAACTTTTTAAATATTTTTTAGAATTATCATAAGGTATGGTTAATACTGCTACGGAATGAAATGATGAAATAAAATGATATCAAAATATACTATATACTTTTAGCCAATGCTTATTTGTTGTAAAAACCAATCGCCCCAACCATTGGCAAATAAATAAATCCACTGGCCAATGATTTAGTGAACCATGGGCACCGACGTATCGCCACGCTAATACATTTATCTAATACTATGTTTACTATTTTTGTTCTTAGGGCATAAACTCTGATGACAACCTTCCTCAATGTCAACCTAACCAAGCTTGCAACATTGTCTCGCCACCACCAATCAACCGAATTGAAAAATACTGTCACTGCCCTGATGACCAAAACTGTTCTCAGTCCATGGACCCTTTCGACAATCATACTATTCTCGATAAAAATACTGACAATCAGGTAACAAATACTTCTACAGTAACAGTGGCAAGTGAAAACTTTATAAAACGTGCTACACATAATAGGATAATTAGCAGATTATGCAAATTTGATTAACAAAAGGCTGCTGTGAAGACATTTGTGGGCATTTGCACCACTTTGTCAATTTCTGAGTTTTATTAACAATCCAATACACCGTTTTAATTGCTGCAACAAGTCTTTTAAATTGGAAGATGAGTCAATAGGTTAAAGGATTGAGACAGCAGTTAGTGAAAACAGTATACGCAGTGGGGTAACCACATGATTGATCGAATTGGCGAAACAATTTCTTCTCACAAACTGTAATTAATGTCACAGATAGTGGCAGAAAGTTATGCTGCTGGGCTCTGTTAACATTGCCTTTCTATCGACATCAAGTTTGGTAGTATAGCCTGGACCACCTTAAAACAATGTCTTGACAAATTGTAGCTCTAGAGAATTAGGCCTATTGCTTCCCTAGCTCAGTAAGAAATGATACGGAGAGGGATTCTTTAAAACGCATATGAAAGGGGAATGACGCAGCAAGACAGCGTGAAGCAGGAGAAGGATAATAATAGAATGAGCAAGGTAAAGTTACTGGAAGAAGTTATCATAATTTAGTATGTAGAAACTATCAGCAGTGTCCTAAGATTCATAACTTGAGTTGAGGGGCGAAAGTAAGAAGTGCACAAACAGTTACAGTAAAGGCATTATCTAAAGGGTGACATCACTTCGTCCATCAAGTTTCAGTTGTTGGCCTTTAACGGTATCTTATTGTTAGTGTCAAGTGTGCGGACAAATCATTACCCCATGTGTACACCCTACGTGTACGACAACTTCTTTATCGCTAAATATTAAAATGTTATTTTGTGTGTTAATACTACATACTGATGCAACAGAAAGCTTGGGAAATTGTGCAGAGATATGTTGACAGACAAAAATATGCCTCAACATCGCTTATTGCATGCTAGTTACTTATTACTAATTACATCCTTTTTACTAGCTAGGCCTAATTCCGCTCAGATAAATTAATTTCAATAATCGATGTAGCTTTTTGGCTTCGCTTTTAGGGAGGAGTTAACAGCAAACATTGTAATAATTTAAAATGCTATTTCTACAATCAATGGGGATAAATGTTGTCTGTGGCAAAAATTGTTTCCAATGTTAATAATGAGCCTCACACTGCATAAAATTGTTAGCAACGCTCCTAACGACAAAAGACATGAATAATGCATGTATAATTGATGCACCAGTTATTATTTGTGTTTGTATTTATACAACCGCACAGTATATATCATACAGAAATCCCATATGGGTAAAGGGAACTATCAAGTTTTTTCCATGAAAAGCAGCCTTTTTTTCTTAGCCTTATGGCTGCCACAGAGTTTCTCGTCCCAAACCTGGTCACTCAAATCTTAAACGGACACCTTGGTGGTTTTCAGTTGAGTGATCGCGGTTCTGAGCACCAAACTAGTGGCAGGTGTACCTGCTCCACCATCACTACTTTCTACGGTAGAAACTTGATGGGTTCCTTTACCCTTATTACATATGATCTCAGGTGAAGCTGGGCACCTTGACTGGACAATTATAAAGATTACTATTGATTTTATAACTACAACACTACTGAATGATTTCGAAATAGGCAAAGTGATAAATTAGCGTAAAGAAACAAGTTAATTCCATTAACGAATTCTTAAGGATAAAGATAATTTTCATTTACGAATCAAGATAAAGTTAACTGTGTTCTATTATATCCACTTTCACCAACGAAACATGGCCAAACTACTAGAGTTATAAATTTTAACTTTTATACAATGGACGCAAACAATTCATTTATGTTCATCTGCATTAAATTTACTTTGTATGATCATTATGAAGTTCCCTTGGCCAAGTGATAAATAAAAAATTAAATTAAAAGCTTGAAGAGCAATAAGAAAAAAAGTGGTGGCCTGAGCACTATGGTAAAACGTTCAATAACCAAACCTTTTGACGCATGAAGAAGTGAAACAAAAAAAAATGTCGCTATATTTTAAATTTCGAATTTTAACTATAACTCTTCTTTTCTCCGACAGGTAAAGCTCTGCGAAAATACCTCCCTAGTGCAAGAATGCAGTGAAAGTGAGCCAACCGGAAAGGATCTCATGCGCAACTACCATTTGTCTGTTTTTGTGTTCTGCAAATGCCCGCAAAACTACACTCACGACATCAATGACCACAAGATCGACATCATGGGGCAGCATTATTACTATTCGTGCATTCCGGTAAGCAGAAACGGGGAAAACATCTCCAAAAAAAAATATGGCATCAACTTTTTCATGCTATGTTGTTCCGTTTGAAGTTAATGCATTTTTTTTTACCTTCTTCCTTCAATTTGTTAGTTTACGTCAAACTAACAATTGCTATAAGGATCCTTCATGCCCCATTGGTCACTAGTAAAATAGATCAAATGTGATTCCCCAAAAACAGAAACACAAACTACATTCAAAACGGTAAATGCAAATTACAGAAAAAAAAGGGGAAAAGTGACGAGAAACAATGCGCAACGCGAGCATTTGCTTGTTTAGGTCAACAGGAAAAGTGGTCTGTAGTGACAACACACAAGGCAGGCCAGCCAGTGCAACAAAAAATTTAATTTCACACAAAAAAAGGAAACAATGGAAAAGTAACTAACAGTTATGAAACAAACATTTCCAATATTTTAGTACTGAAAATTATTTAATTTAAACGTCCTCTGTATGACCTTATAGACCCTATTGCTAACTTAGATGATGATACCGATTTTGATAGATTTCTAAGTGCGACCTACAACACTGAATAGTTTTATGCAAAACTATTAGAGTTTGTTGTGAAGCACCAGTCTAATTATTCCTTGCATTGTTTTATAATCTAGCTGGAAGAAATCAATTATTAGGCTACTGTTATTACCTCAGTAATTATAATGATAATGCCAGCTGGTTAACTGTGTGCAGGTTTCAGACATGAGCTTGAGATATGCGGCTGGCAGTTACCAATATACCAATTGTATATTGCAAATTTTAGTTTTATTTATTATTTATTTATTTATTTATTGCAACTTCACGTTCTAACAAACAGAGCCATGACTAGCCCTAGTTATTGCTTTTATTAGTATTATCATTAATTATTATAATTATTGTTGTTGTTATTTTCTTGTTTATTACAACATCTAGGGTCAATCCAATTTTTAATTATCAGAAGTTTTTTTTTTATGAAAACCTACAAGATTAGTAGAATCATGCTGGAATTGAAAGATTTAACTTCACAGATGAAGTACAAAAATCACAGTCTACGCTACTGGGCTATTATGTGGTAGTGTTGGGTGGTAAACCGTACTCATGGTGTACCAATGTACCAAAAATGCAACGGTACCAAATACCATGCATTGTTAAAATACCAATATTCAGCCCTGGTGTTGTAGGGCTCAAAGCAGTGTAATAATCAGTTAAAGATCAACATTAGTAAAATTTGAATTCTAAACAATGCACAAAAGTGGAGCCAAATTTGTGTAACTTTGATGCTACAACCAGCATGTGTTTATATTTGCATTTCTATTTGGATAGCAAGTTAACTACAAACCATGCATTAAGCTTAAAACAAGGGGTGGGGGAAATCAATAATTTTTTTTTCCATTAAAACTATATCAACCAAACACATTTTTCAATAAAATTTGTTATTATTTAAAAATCAAGTGTTGACACCACAGTACTATAATATCAGCACTGCCTCATTTGTGAGTACTACCAGAGAAAACCGAGAAACGAGGGTACTAAGCTTGGTACCGGCACTGGCTGAAAATTTACTGGCCACTAGCCACAATCTGTAACCAACAGAAAAATAAAATTAAGTTTAAAGTTCAGTAGCCTACTTGGTGATTATTTTTTATGTATATTTTTTTTGGAGGGGGAAGAGGAGCTACATAAATGAAATTGACAATTCCATTTCCAACCTTAATTAGTTTGATTAGGCTACTTAAAAAAAATACCGTTGGTACCGGAAGTACCGCCAAATTTTAAGAACCGTTATGCTGGTATCGGCATCGTCACAAAAATTTCGGGTACAGCCCAACACTACTAGGTAGACGAGTGAAAAGACTAAAATACTAAGGACTGCACCTGGTTGATTTTAGTTTTTATTGCCTAACTGACAATATACTTTACCTTTTTTAAGCAGTTTCCCCCTTTTGAGCTTATTTTCCCTAGAAGTTTGAAGGTTGGCTTCCCTGCTGGGCTCGTAATAGTTGTGCGCATGCGTGGGCTTGGGTCAGTCTATATAAGCAGACTGCGCAAGCCGAACCACATCATTTCTCCCGAACCCAGAACCTAGTTAATGGAGGGGAGGCCGGACGGGATTAAAGGTAATGTTTATTTTCAGTTAGGCAATAAAAACTAAAATCAACCAGAAGCGGGGAGGGAATCGGGAACCAGGAACCAGCATACCCTTCACCCGCGTTAAGACGGTAATTGGGAAGGGGATCGGGGACCAGGAACCGAGGATCGGGAATCGGGAACCAGGAACCGAGGACCAGGTAATCGGGAATCGACCTGGAGCGATGTAAACAGCGTGCGTCGTAGAGAAGAAAAGGTCGTAATGTAGAAATAAAGATTCGTGCTTGAGGATCAATTTTGTTATGGGTGTGAGATGCTAAGTAAAGTCTGGTTAAAGGGAACCGAAAAGCATAAAGAGAACCGCAAAGGGCCCTGTAACCACAAGAAGTTTGATGGAACAGGCGGGTCGAGCTCTGAAGGACGTCAGGTCGTCTATTGGAGTGTTACGAACACACCTTCCCAGTGTAGAATTTATAAATGATATCGCCGGGAATCAGTTGGCACACAAGAGCCAGGGCCTGGAGGGAATCGGGAATCGAGGACTGGGCGGTCTCCATCGGAACAATAGATGGAAACGACAGACTGAGCGTCGTGGAGGCTTCGCAGAAACGTGTGCAGAGGGTTGCAGGGCGGAAAAGAGTCATTGGTTGCGTCGAAAGCGAAAGTGTATCATGAGATAACGACAAGCAGGAACCGATGTATCGTTGTTTAATCGGGAGGTTGGAGGGAATTGGAGGGTGGATCGTGGGAGGTTGAAGACCCGTCCTTGGAAGCTTTTTAATGCTCTAAGTGTGTTATGGCAATCGACGAGGTAATCGGGAACCATAGGGGTAACCGAAAACAAAGAGTCCAGAGAGGAAGGGAATCGTTAGTGGTGATTGGTCGTCGAGAGGTTCATCATTGGGTGTGAGTCCTAAGACATCAACAGCTCTGAAAACCGGTCGCGTTAAGGGGATCGGGGAGGCGAATCGTGAAGGGCGGACTGAAGACTCGTCCTTGGACGTAACCTTTGCACTAGGCAACCGGAGGGTAATCGGGAATCATGTAGGTAACCGGGAACCGAGTTCGTCGCTTCGGAGTGATAGAAACAGTATGCATCGTAAAGAAGGTGTTGCGAAGGCTACCCAGACGTGGAATGGCATCTTAGAAATTAGTAGCGAATCCAGTGGGACGCCCGGAAGAATGTGGTAGAAGCAACAGGGAACGAGGAACCAGAATGATGTTGATGGATCCAGATGAGGGTGGTAATCAGAAATCGAGTTCCATGATGATGAAAGACGTCGGATGCCAGCAATTGTTGGTTTGTAGGAGCGGATGAGGCGAGGGGACCGAGGTCCGAGTGGTACAAATGGAAGGGGGATACGATCCCCCAAGAAGAGTATAGGTGACATCAAATTCGCCGTCTCATACTTCTGAACAGAGCAGGTCGTAACCAGGAACCAGGAGCAAAGGATCAGATGCGCTGGGAAAGCAACAGGCAGTCGGTGAACTGGAGGGTTTGTATACAGGGAATCGGAGAAGAGGTAACCGTGTCATGCGGTAGAAGGGGAACCGAGGGTTCGGAGAGAAAGGGATTCACCAGTGGTAACTGGGAATTGAGAGATTCATGATCCGCTGTGAGTTCTAAGACTTCCAACAGCTTCGGAAGCCGGTTGCATCAGAGGAACCGGGGACGAGGATCGTGGGAGGCGGTTTGAAGATCCGTCTTTGGGAGTGCCCTTTGTCCTATGCATTGCAAGGCAATCGGAGGGTAATCAGGAACCGTAGAGGTAACCGGCAATCAGAGGGTAATCGGAAACCGTAGAGGTAAATGGGAACCGAGTTCTTCACTTGGAGCGATATAAACAGCGTGCGTCGTAGAGAAGAAAAGGTCGACGATGCAGGATCGCAGGGTGGATGCAGAATGATAACACATGTCGAAGGATTCCGTCCAGATCGACATGGTACAGACCGAGAAACGTGAAGACAGTGAAGCGGTAGGGAACCCGTCGGGGGGTAGTCGCCAAGGTCCGAGAAGGGTGGATCGGGAACCGTCTTGGACGCAGAAGGACGTGGATCTGCGAGGATCGCACAAGCGTTCTTTTCAACAGGAGAGGCAACCAGGGAACCGGCAATCGTCGGCACGTGTGTTCCTCTTTTATCTTCGGGAATCGAATGCTCAAGGGCGATCACGCTAGCATGAGCGCCCTAGGAGAAATGATGTGGTTCAGCTTGCGCTGTCTGCTTATATAGACTGACCCAAGCCCGCGCATGCGCAGAACTATTACAAGCCCAGCAGGGAAGCCAACCTTCAAACTTCACGGGAAAATAAGCTCAAAAGGGGGAAACTGCTATAAAAAAGATAATGTATATTTTCATCGGCTATAAAAATGGTTACTACAGTCTCCAAGCCACTTCAGCAATAGCCTAACTACTCAGAAAGTGCAAGGTAGTGCAGCGTTATACACTGACTTTACTGTGATTTTGTGAATGCATTTTAGCCACGTCAATTCGGTTTAAAATTACATTTAAGGTTTTTTTGTTTTGTTCTCACTTCCGCCTGCATAGCTCACCACGTTTGTGGAAGAAGCATTTCTCATTTTTCCACTATGGTAAATTTGCAGTCACACATACTTTTTATCCTTAAACCCTAAATAACCCTACACGTCCTTTTCAACTGCTACAGTATATATTGGGAAAGGGACAGACAATTTTGCTAAGAAAGTGCTATGATCTATACATGCCACAAATAAACATGAGCAAGGGCTTACATCCAGGAACATTCTTTTCCTGAATGCACAGGGCTAATAAGAAAGGCTAATAATTAAATTTCAAGGAGGATATCAGGGTTCTGCGGATGCAAAAATTTGTCTAAAGCACTCTGATAAAAATTCAAGACGGCAACACATCAACTACTGCCGAAACTATAGACAGAAAAAAAAATAGGAAAAATATGTTTTCCTGCTTTGCCCAAACAGCGAATGTGGAAGCAGTACATCAAGCTATACCGAACCAACAACAATTCTGTAAAATGCCGGCATTCCTTCTGCAATAGCAACCATGTTGAACCAAGTGGGGAGCCCAAGTTCAACTAGTGGAGCATGAGGCAGTGTAGCGCAACAAACGATCAGCTGACTAACCACGTTCAACTTGAGTGGCCCTTCCACAAGATTTTTCTGATTGGGAATGAGCCAATGACCTAGCACTTCAAAACACAAACTAAGATAAGGAAACAGAACAGAGAAATTCCCTCGGATTTGTTAGTGACACTCCTGGGAGACAATCATCGCATGACATACGATTTTTCTCATTATGAATGGCCACTCACGACATAAATTGGACCAGGTCTAATGAGCTGATAAAAGCTTAAGTGATCGGCTTTAGGTTGAAAAGTAGGTCTAGTTGCTTAGAAGAGATAGCATCCTGAGAACTAAATTTCTCCCAATTCTTAATCTGATAGGCCAAAAAAAAACGAAAAGAACTAGAAAGCAAAATGTTTTACTTCGAGCAAGATTAAAAAGAATCTTATGTAGATCTACTGGTTTTTAATGTTTCCCAGCAACAAGATGAAAGGCCACTATTATTAAGTAATAATACTTCATATTTCTCAGTATCTCCTTTTCCTTTATGTTTACTGTAAATGAAACTACACAGAAAAGTTGAATCACTTACTTCCTTGCCCCATGACAAAAACTTTATTATTTTTCCAATTAGTACACAAAAGAGTTTACCGATTACAAAGTAACTTATTTGTTTGCCTCGCATTTAAAGACAATCTAGCTGTAGAGCCAACCTAAAAATCTAATGTTAACCCAATACACTACGGTAATGATATTTCCCTCTTGCTTGTACAATATTTCAAATACAAGTCAATTCCAATTTTAACAAAAAAAAATTATGGATTCAGTTGGTTAAAAGCCAAAGAGAGTTAAAACCATCTGCCAGGACAGAAATCAGTTAAAGTTTCGCATAATAATAATAATAATAATAATAATAATAATAATAATAATAATAATAATAATAATA
>JAHWFP010266524.1:77181-97890 GCA_023313725.1 Lithobius niger | reverse complement strand
TAATAATAATAATAATAATAATAATAATAATAATAATAATAATAATATAATTTTATTGCATGACATTGCTCGAAGTTTCAATGAAACTTGTGTGAGCTACAATAACTTACATACATAATAAATTAACACATTAGTACAAAAAACCAAAAAAGATAAATATTTTTCTTAGACATTTTATAAATCAGTTCCTTCATTTCTCTTCATATTTTCAATAGATATCATTTTATACTTTTATACTTTTCTGCCAATTACTAATTAATTAATTAATTAATTAATTAATTACTAATTACTAATAATAATAATAATAATAATAATGCATTATTCAAGTACAAGTATATTTTACAAGTACCGGCACGAAGTCCTACTAGACTTGTGTGTGCTAGCAATTAATAGGCAATACATCTATACACATGTCAATATGTTTTTAACGCTAATTAATCTATACTGTAATTTCATCACATTTCAATTATTCGCCATATGTAATTTTTTTTTTAAGTATTTACTTCATAAATTTCTTTCGTTGTTACTGTTTATTTTATTGAATTTTTAAAAGCCACTTTTTGATCTTACGTCGCATTTCATTGTAATTTTGTATTTGTCTTAATTCAGTTGGAATTTTGTTAAATTTTGTAGGTATAACAAAACTCGTGCTCCTTTTTCCATACGAGTTTCGCCATCTTGGTTCCAGTAGCCATTTTTTATTCTGTCTTATATTTCTGTTTAATTTTATTTTGTACTCATTTTTTAAATAATTTTTATTTATAATGTTCCAGTTTAAAGTTGTTTCAATATTCATTATTTCCAAATCTTGATAAATCTCATTACTGTGTTTTGCTTTGTTTTTGTTGTCTTTGAAGAGTACTTTAATTGCTTTATTTGTTATTTTTTGTACTTGTTCTATAATACTATTTGAAGTTGTTCCATATATTGTAATAATAATAATAATAATAATACTACACTAATAATACAATAACTCTAATAACACTAATAATACTTTGCGTCTGTGGTCTTGAGGAAAAAAAGAGTGGTTTTTTATACTTTTGTCCCCAAATGACACTTTTTCCCTGTAATCCCTTTTCATTCGCATAATAATAAAACTGGATCAGAGATGGCTCTATCTGTATGCCACACGCGAATGTTTACCAATAATTTCGACTTGTGATTGTAGCTTCTGAAATCAAAGACTGTAACAACGAAAAGGATTTAAGCTAACTGATTGCTCAATTAAAATTCTTAAGATGCTTTACCGAACAGTCTACAAATTCTTGTATATATCAAAATGGTAGTCACAGCAGGAGCATTTTGCTGTGCCACGGAGGAAATTACATATTGACCAAGTTCTCCAAATGAAAAGACTAAAATTGCAGGGCATGCTCCTGCTTAATTTTAGTTTTTAATGCCTACCAAAAATATAGATTACCTGTTTTTATAGCGTTTCCCTCCTTTTGAGCTTTTATTTCCCTAGAAACTTGAAAGTTGGCTCCTTGTACTACTGTGCTTCTTGTACTGTACTGTGCTACTTTTTGTACTACTGTGCTTGTACTACTGTCATGTGCAGGGATGGGCTGGCTATATACAGGGTGATTCATAAAATACTGAAAAATAGGCCTATGAACGTATCCCTATAAAATGTAGGCCTATAAATTGTAGGCCTATAAAATGTAGGCATATACTATAGGCGTACCTAATTTCTTTAGCACATGAAACGAAAACCTTTGTTCAACTAATAAAGGCTTGCTATTGTGCATCCCTTGAATTACTTGTGCCGTATGGTATCAGCACGATGGAGCTCCTCCCCACTTTTGGCGCAATGTACAGGAGTGGTTGGATCAGACTTTTGGCGGCAGGTGGATTGGGAGGGGAGTAGAATGGCCACCCAAAAGTCGTGATCTAACCCCTTCTGACTGATTCCTATGGGGCTGTCTGAGGAACAGGCTATGCGCAGTACATCGCACGTGGACCGTTCAGGAGCTACGGCAATGTATTGTTGTGATCTGTCAAACAATTACACTGGATATGATTGAGGGAGTTTGGTGAAATCTTGATCAAATGCTTCGCCATTGCATTGCAGCACAAGACGGGCACTTCGAAAATGTAGTGTTGAATTAAGGTGGATGTGGCTTAATTTCATTCCGAACCGGGAAATCTCTAATGTTTATTTCCAACTTCCGAGCAGTGTCAGCGTTCAATCTGGCAGTTACGTTGTTTATTAGGCTAGCTTAAGCAATCTACATTGCACTACGATTGAAAATATCAACGCATTTCAATCATTTTTAGTTAGGTGTTCAAACGCTGAGTTCAGGATAGTCATTAGATTTGACTAAATTGTTTAGAGGTTTGTAAGGTTTTCGGTTTGGCAATTCAAATGCACTGCAATACATGAATATGGTTGAAAATATCACCGCATTCCATGACGGTTCAGTTACGGGTTCGAACCCTGAGTTATGGAAATTCATTAAATTTGATTAAATTGTTTAGAGGTTTTCGGTTTGGCAATCCAAATGCACTGCAGTTCAAGAATATGGTTGGAGATATCAACGAATTTCAAACCTTTTCGGTTACAGGTTCAAATCCTGATTTCACAAAATGTCGCAGAACGTTAAAGAGGCAGGATATTTGATGAGCTCACTACGCTTGTAGCTTGGTACAGGAGGGACTGTGCTGTTACCTGTTGAGCATATTTTATCTCCCCCAGGGGGAGGGGGGGGGGGGTAGCTACTACCCCATTCATTTATGACGGGCTTTCCACTACTACAATAATCTAAGGTGCACTGTACAAAACTTGGAGAAATCGTTTGAACATCATCATTTTGTGAGGTCCAATACAGGCATACGTTTTATAGGTCTGCATTTCCTACGCCTACGTTTTATAGGCCTACATCTTATAAGCCTATTTTTCAGTACTTTATGAATCACCCTGTATACTCGGCGCAGCCGTCCGATGGCATTATTTCTCCTCACCCAGAACCTAGACAATGGAGGGGAGGCCTGCGTGGGAGTTAAGGTAATGTATATTTTCGGTTAGGCAATAAAAACTAAAATTAAGCAGGTGCAGGCCCTGCAAGTTTAGTCTTTTTATAGCCAACGAAATAATCATTACCTGTTTTTATAGCGGATTTTGTAACCCGGAGGAAGGCTAGGTTCGCTGTCCCCTCTAGTACAAGCCGGCATCCCCAGGAACTAGTCCCTGGCAAAGACAACTCTGAGTCCTGAACCAATTTCACTAGTAGCCGAAACAATTCGCAGGCTGAGGAGCGATCCGCTATTTCGGAAGGTAACATCTTAAGTGAGGTCAGGCAGTGCGGTAATTCATAACATAATCTAGTAATGGTTAAAGAAGCAGAAGAAGGCACCGCAGCAAGGCTCTTAACACCGTGGGGTACAAGATAGGAAATCAGAAATAAATATTGAAAACGCCTACCTTGCTGGAAAGATGGCGCTCCCACGTGAGACGGACAGGCGGATGGTGTTGCAGCTGGTTCAGGAACAGCCGAAAAGTAAATGTTCGTCCGCAGAATGGGAACCGAAGGCACAAGAAGTGTAAATGACGAATCCTTGTAGATAATGTTCATGGGTTGTCCGCATGATAAAGCGGACTGCGGCGGATGCAAGAAGCGGACGGTGTTCGTAAAATGGATGGTCGTAATCATAGAAGGTAAAGAACACTTATTGAACGCAGTTGTAAAATTATGATGTTAGATAATATTGGAGTTGGAGGAATAATGGCTGGTGAAAGCCAGGTACTGCGAAGAAAAAAATTGTAGACTGATTCATGGTAATTTGTGAGGACGAGATCTTGACCCTTGCCGCGGCATAGGGAGCATGGCATCACGTCCGTGGAGGATGATGAAGTTCCGGTGATACCGTGGTACACAGGGACGAAGTTCGGAGCATTATCGTATTGTCACACTGAATATGAAGTGATTTTTTTGAATTGATTTGTGGCAATTGCATCCTTCCAAAGTTTAACAGGAGAAGCGGAGGCTGATGGTGGAGGATCGCCATCCGGTGTGTGAACCACAGGTTGTGGACGAGGGATCTCGAAGCGGAGATGGCAATGGCAAAGGAGCCTCTTGGTGAAGTTTGGCTAAGGTGGGTAAAGTGGATGCATCTGCAGGATGAGGACGTGCCGGCGGCTGGGTTGCAGTTGAGGATGGAGCAAGTCTAAGGCGGCGAGTGCGGGAATGAGCGCAGGTGGGGAAGCAGGAATCGGTGAAACCCAGGCGTTACGTGTACGAAGCAAAGCATAATTTATGTGAAGGGAACGATAACGCTGGTTTATAGGCTCAAGTTCGTTAGCGTAGGATTCGTTCGCAGCGCGGAGAAGATCATTTTCTGACCGGAGGGCTTCTGCGGACGCAGCCGATTCCTGTAAAGATGTTGTGGCGGATTGAGCTCCGTGGTGAACCCATCTAAGTAGTTGAAAAGAAATTTCAAGTTGAAGTCTAGGTGTTCTTGATCCCTGGCCAAAAGATGCAATCCCCTAGTGATAGCTGTTCGAAGCACTGGCATGGTAGGGAATGGAGTTGGTTTTGAAGGGGACGGCACATCCGCTGGAATGTTTGAAAAGTCGTGAGAGGGGATGTAGAGGGAACAAGGGTTGGAGAGGATAAGGATGCCAAAGACCGTTGTGCCTTGGAAGGTAGCGGAGACGGTTTTGAACTCGAGGATGGCGTCCTAGTGGGAACGAGTCGTTGGCGTGCGATTTTGGTTTTCACTGCTGTCTTGATCAGCGATGTCCCTGCTATTGCGGGAATTGCTTCGGTATCTGGAAGGGCAGGTTGTTTTAGAGGATGAATGGCAGGCAGTGGACCTGTCGCAGGACGTTTGGCGGCCTTCTTCGGTAGTGAAGGAGCGGTTGAACTTGGAGCTTGGATTTGTGAGTGTTTAAGGGTCCGTAGGTCCTCTCGCTTCTTGGCTGCACGTTGCATTTTTTGCCATGATTAAAGCTGCTTTCTTCGAATGAGTGTCCACTGGCTCTGTGAAATAGACATGCATATACGGCAGTTGCGTTCAGGTTCATCACACTGTCTGTGCCGCTGACAGCAAGGATGAGGATCGAAATGGAACTTAGTTGTGTTCTCGGAGAAACCGAGACAATTACACGCCTTAGGTGAAGGCACATTGGCTTCCTTCATGATCGTGTTTCTATGTTCGGTGTTGTTTCAGCATCAGGCAGAGGATCTTCAGACGAAGAGGAGTCTGTCATGGTGAACGACGAACAGGACACAGAAAAACCGTTAGACGCGTAGCATTTGAACTGCGAGGCGGACGATTGTAGTGGCGTCTGGAGGAGGAACGTGGCATTACTGCATAATAGTGGATACAGCGCTGTAGGTAGGATCGGAGTTTAGGTAGGATGGAGCTGATGTAGGGAACGTGATACTACCGCATCCCTTTCCCTACTCCCCCCCCCACCCCGCTTTTTTTTTTTTTTTTTTTGCTTCGTTCAAAGAGTGAACGGCCGTGGATTGCAGGGAAAGAGAGAGGTGGTAAACCATTAATCAGTGAAGGAGGAAGATAAGGACATAGGCCTGTTGGATGTGTTTCCTGCTTGACTGGGAAAAAGTGGAGGATCGATCCTATGTCGGAGGAGAGGACGAAAAAATTGAAGCGGACGACCCATGGAAAGCTATGTAGCTATGAAGGGATGTTTTAGTAGCTTGAAGAAGTTGATGAAAGAATGGAATGGCCACAAGAAAGGGTGCAGGGCCAAGGTTGAACAAGAGAAAAGTGACATGGCAGGATCGATTGGTAAATGGAGTCGGACGAGGAAGAATGAAGCATATCGGAGGTAGCACATAATGTAGTACGTAGAGGGATAAGGACCAGGATGCGAAGTAGTGGAAACGGATCAAGAATTGACGAAATGTTGTCCTGGTCTTCAAGTGGACTGGGTATGCCCTCATGTGTTGTCATTCCGTGAGTAAATGATGCAGTAATATATTGATGCAGTAATCAACAAAAAAAATCAGGAGCGGAGCAAACTATGCATCCGATCGTGAGTTGAACGATTATGGCACGTTGGAACTGGTTACGTCCGGATGATGCTGACTGCAGGGAGGTGCAATGACGGACGTGCAGGAGATACTGCATGTGTGAGTCTGGGTGATGGCATAGGACGAGCCGAGGGATGCATGTCCTAGACGTTCCGTTGACGGTAATGGCAGAGTAGTAATTCCCGGGATTGAAATTTTGTGAGAACAAAGGACAGGAGGAGACCTCGTGAGGGATAAAAAATCCGGAGACTGTCGTCCTAAGACAGTATAAAGGACATCGAAGTTAGGCGAGCATGTTCAATCATCACAAAACCGGTCAACGAGGACCGGCCAAGGAGAAGGAGCAGGATCGTGTCCCAACGCATTGTAAGAAAGATCGGTAGAAGAACACCGTTTCGGTGAAAGATCGCAAAAAAAGTCGCAGAAAAGTCGGAAATGGGACAGGCAAGCGGACGGGATGTGGCGGATGGAAAGCAGGTGAGAGCCTGTCCGAGGAGCCGAAAAGAACAGGCGTAGCAGGTGAAGGTAAAGATGGGAGCGGACTGGAATGCATCTGACCGAAGTGGAAAGGATGGTTGACTGGAGGAGGGTGCTTGTGAAATGTAAGGGATGCGCCCCGTAATAGACCGGACCCTACGAAAAGCACCCCTGGTTGCTACTGACGGAAAGGAGGACAGTAATGCCGGGAAGACAGCGGATGGCGGATTGATCGGCTGGCGGACCGTCGAGGATCGCTGGATAGGAGAGTGTCCTGACCAACAGTGTACTGTCTTCGGAGGCAGATGTATCCTTGTTCTAGGAGAGGATGGATTGCCCCTTCGTCCGGATGTCCCTAAAATTGGACTAAAGGCGGCCGGAAGCGAAGCTTCAACCGGGAGATCATTGGAGGCAGAGAGCATCCTAGTAGAGGTCATTCCAAGTTGAGGATGAGAGGGACGCGTCCGATGGGAGGTCGAGGCTGGCTGATCCGAAGGACCAGTGGACCTGAAGAAGAGGATGGAGTGGGAGTAGCTCAAGGCGATCACGTTGTCGTGAGCGCCCTAGGAGAAATGTTGTCATCGGACGGCTGCACCGAGTATATACAGCCAGTCCATCCTGTGCATTTGCAGTAGTACAAGCCCAGCTGGGAAGCCAACTTTCAAGTTTCTAGGAGAACAAAAGCTCAAAAGGAGGAAAACGCTATAAAAACAGGTAACGTAAATTTTCGTCGGCTTTAAAAACAGCAAACTACTGTAAGCAATGGTGTTTTTGTCAGAATCGTTGGAGCAGCTTATTTCTTATTTCCACGATGGACGTCCATTTAGAAAAGTAAAGCTGTTTCCACACTGGACTCCCAAACACCGCATTTGATGTATGGGCCCTAACTTACACCCACAGACAAAACCATGGTTTCGCAAAGAGGAAACCCCACACCGTTCCTACCATACCCCTTTCCACACTGGACCCGATAGCGTGGCCAGCTTATGGACTTTAGTTAATTTATCTTTCACTACAACATATTCGGCATTGTTGTTGTTGTTCCTTTCTCTTCTCCCCCTGCTTTCCTTTTATCTCGGCTCATCAGTGATCCAATTAAAAAATAAGGTTGCACCGATACAAACTTTACCAATTCGATACCGAACCGGTTTTAAAAACTGTGCCGATGCCGGTATCGAAAATCGTATCCCCAATTTTTCATTAACAGTGTATTTTTCTGCAAAAGTCCAATAATTATTAAAATAAAAAATTGTTAAATAATAAGCAACATAGCTAGTAAGATACTTAGTGATTTCCTAAGCAAACCGCTGCAAACCGGATGTCGTTATCTAGAACGGTTCCAGAAGTATCGATATTTCTGCGAAAGTTGCCGATACTGATCCGATACCGCGAATATCGGCAACCAATCCGATCCAGTATCGTCTCGGTGCAGCCTTAGTCAAAACGTTTCAATAAAGTGCGGGCCCGCACACTCGACCCTTTCTACACTGAGACACGGAGTAGGGGCCTGAAGTCCCGTGTTTTACTATAACTTGAAAGCTCGAGTCTGGGCCAAATATGGAAGGGTCAAGCTCAGGCCCAGCTTTAACGTAAGTGTGGAACGGGTTTATTTTTTTAAAGTTTCTATTCTACTGTAAATCGGCCACATCTTGCTTCTTCTTTGACTTGGTCCTGGGGACTAATACGAACCATGCTTGTGCTTGTCTTTTCTTTTTTCTCCTTCGAAGGGGAAGAATGAATCAATTAAAAACTGGGTTCGGGTCCCAGTTGAGCAGTTATCTTTTCTTTAGAGTATCTTGTATTCTCACAAAGCCAGTCTTTATCGTAGACTGTTTGCTTCGTTAACCCTTTACCTTGTGATTTATTCCTTCATTTATTGCTTGCATTTTTTTCAGTGTAGAGGCCATGAAGCAAGTTGCTTTCCCTCCTTATAGGCTGGAGCCTCTCACTAGACCAGAATTTAATGCAGATTATTATTTTTTTTTTTTTATTAATTTCTTTGAGCCTTAAGTCAGCCGAAGCAACTTAATGCTTGTATGGCTGAACCGGCTCAATTTTGAACATTACCAGACTTTTAGAAGAGAAGAAATATCTGGTAAAGGGAGGTGCCAACCCAGGGATTCGATCCGGGAAACCTCCGATCATCGTAGGGGCCGAAAGATTGTCCAGAATTGGCCAGAATAGTTCCCATAGCCACTGAAGGAGCATGGTAGCCTCTCACGCTACCCTGGCCGGCAGTCCTGGCGGGGACTTTGCCAAGGTCCCCTTTCCAGGGGTTCGACCAGATCCGCAAACCTCCAGCAACCAGGCCGAGCTCTCTCACAACTCAGCCACGATGACCACATCCCTTTTTAACCCTTTTTAACCCTTTTTAACCCTTTTTACCTTGTGATCTATTCTTTATTTAGATCTTAAGTTTTGCTGTCTTTGCGAGGAGAAAACGGGAATTTTGTTCGTTCGATGTAACAAAACATGGCGTGGGGAAGGGGAACTATGGGGGTAGAAGCAAGAAAAAACCTAATACTCTATCTTTACATGAATATTGTGCTAAGTTGCTCCAGAAATGAAGAGGCTCTAAAACTCAAGGCTTCTTAAATTAAATGAACATGGTATGCTATTTACCAAAATTGTTCCTTGATCGTCACAAATCAAAGTGCAAATTTTCGGTGGTCTTTTATCTTTTATCTCCATCGATCACGTCCAGAATGCCAAACAAATCTCTCATGAACAACCAAGAAGCCTCACATTGCGATGTCAATCGGATTATTACACCAGAATTGACACAACAATTGAATTGCAAGTGGAAAGCGCTCTTCCCAAGCTCCACAGATGGAGCCACTGCTCGCTGCATCTTATCCCTCCTCCCAAACCGGAAGCACAAATACGTGCGGGAAATTCAAACCAACTTCCCGTTTCTCCAAGTCAAAAGGCGTTCAACGCTCGAAGTGCCTGAGAAAGGTGGGAGATCTTTCTAAAAGATAAAAGACCACTGGAAATTCGCACCATGATTTGTGACGATCAAGGGACAATTTTGGTAAATAGCGTACCATGTTCATTTAATTTCTGTGTTACCAAGTAAAACAATGAGCCTTTTGACCTATCGTGGACTCAAGGCTTCTGTTTTGAACCTGCTAATATTATTGGAATGAAATGGAATATAATGGAGAGCACATTGAATGTTAGGTACGAAAAGGCTTGAATCAAGTTTTTCCCAACCGAAATTCATTACATTCTACTTTTAACTGTCTGCCTAACTCCCACCTAGTACTAGTGCAATCCAGTACAATTTACTTTCACCAACTTCTTGTATTTGTGGATGGTCATTTTAAACTGGCCCATGGCAGATAAAATAGGCTGTTTCAGAGGTACATGCAGGCTCACAAAAATGCATAGCCAGAAAGAGGGGGGGGGGGGGTGTTGAAGATATCAGTGTCAGAATCTATTTTTTTGGGTGCAGGGGGGAGGGGGAAGAGGTATCGTTGAGTAGGACTGACGTGATGAAGGGATCAAAATTGGCGAAAAATAGTGTGTCATACTTTTTTAATGGTCTTCAACATGAAAGGCAATGGTTTCAACCACTTTCAGGCCACAAGTACATATTTAATTGAAATTTTAAAGATATCGGCCGTTTCTTGGATATTTATAAGCGATGTGCAAAGTTCGATATCAATAGATGGCGAATTGCCAAATGCCAGGCGTTTCACAGAATTCCAGCACAAAAAATTATTTTTTGACCAGGGTGAATTTGGATATGCAATTTAAGAAAAGGTAGCTCGGCTCACAACTACGCACTAAAATTGTATGGCAAACTTCTTCGCTAAGATTCTGTGCTATAACAGCTTTTTTTAAGTTTCTATGTGATTGTAAATCGGCAACAATGTTTAAATCTTGCTTCTTTTTGACTTAGTTCTTGGAAACTAAGATGAAACACATTTGTGTTTGGTCTTTCCTTTTTTCCGCTTTGCAAGGTTTACTTTACTTTCAATGAAGTCGGATGGAAGTTAGCAACCACTAGGTCCTAGCCATTCCGGTCGCGTTTGCAACTAACTTATATTATTATTATTTAAAATGATTTAAATGATTCAAATGCTAATTTTTTAACCAATAATTTTGAATCACTTAATTATCCAAATTTTTAAGTAGCATTTTGTCATTCCCTCGAGCCGTATTATCTAGGTGGAGGTAAACCAACCAAGGACTAGGAAGAACATTCTTCCTACAAACAGAACTTAAAATTAGGTTGTGAAACAGTAATAATGTCTGTAGGGCTTACGTTACGTCTCTTCATTAAAAGAAAACGGGGGAAAATCGATTAAACAAAAGATCAGATTGAGACATTAACTGCAGCTCACTCACGCTATGGGATATGAGGCTGTATTCTGCATGCGGCCAATTTGACGTAATCCAATGATCCAATCTACAATGCTAACAGATCGATTTTGCTCCATTTTCAGCAGGTGACATGTGCGCCACGTGAAGCTTGTAATATCATATCTCTCGTTCGAATCTGGTTTGGGAAATGGTTCTACGCATATGAAGGCTTTTATCGACGATGTGTTTGTGAATCTCAACAACAGCATACACGCTGCTCGACAGATTACCACCAAGCAACACTATTTCAAAGTGCAAGAAAAGGAAAACTTGCATTTGTATACTGCAATAGTTAGGGCCACCAATAAACTGCAAAGCAAACAGCAAAACATTTTAGACATTTGTTATGAAACTTTACAAAAACAACAAACTCACCCAAATGTTGAAGGCTCACTTTGATATTTCAAGAGGATCTAAAACCCTTCTTCATCTGAAGGATATATTTTAAAATATGGTCACAAGTGTTGAAGGATTCAGGATGAAAGGTAAAACATCAAGTGTTTGGGAGAGGGTCCTGCTTTTTTTTTTTAGCATTTTGATGTCCAGTTATTCTCAGTGAAGTAGATAGATGTGTTTCCAGACAGTTGCGGTGATTTTCAACGTGCCAAAGGTCATGTTGTTCATGGTGTAACAATTTTTTTAATGAAATTTAAGACAATATTTAGCTGATCATGACTTTTCCAACTGTCAATTGGGAGACTGACTCAAGTATAATGGAAGTTAAACAAAAGTATCTAAATGACAACATATGAACCAAGTGCGAATATAGGAAATAAGGAAGGAAAGGGCCACTCTGACTAAATTTATGTGTATTTTCTGTCTCCAACTGCACCAAACACAAGCAGGTGAGAAGGCATTCGGCGCATATGGAGATAAAATATAAGCTGTCTCCTCTGTATGCCAGGAAGTTATTACCATAAATTGTGTATTAAAAGCCCAGTTGAAGCTAAAGCCCACCCGCTAATATGCTGTAAAGTCAAAATCATGAAATAGTGGAGTTAAAGCCCACCCCTCAAATTGGCGCTTTTCTACGAAAAATTATCTAAATGTTATATGATGTGAATAAAGATAGTACTGCTTGCTATGTTTACTGGCCCCTTCTCCCTCCCTGTAGTAATAGTGAACTCTTCCTTTAGCTTCTAGCACCTGCACAAGCTTGGCCATCTCTCACCTAAGCCTCCTCCCTTCTTCAGAGCAATTAAAAAGATGTAAAAATTGGTCTTTCAGAGATCGTTCAAAAGCTTCGAATTTTCTGCAATAGATGTCCAGAAAGGTTAGAAAATTGATAATGCTTGATTTAAAGTCTCCACCCCTCCCCCGCCCCCATATTTGCCAAATTAACTGCATAAGCCCATGGGCACTTAATCCACGATTGACGGTACATGTATTTTGTCCTCTGATTCAGCCAGTGTTTTCTATATATTGGAACCTTCATTGGTTCCACCCTAGATAGTAGATACAAACCTTAATCTTGCACAAGCAGAATTGCTACAGACTGTATGTACACAATTTGATTATAGCCTAATGTTTTATGAACCTTGTGGCAGCTCGCTGCACACAGGTTGCAGTAGACACTGTTGGAGGCTAAATCTACTAACTGGAGTTCCAGCCTACCTATTAGCTAGCATAGAAACTTACAACAGTACATGGTTAAATTTGCCCAGGTATCGATATCGGAATCGGCGTATCGGAGGTATCGACAGAAGGTCTTGGTGGGATCGGCACCAGAAAATTGGTATCGGCACACCACTAGTAGTTTGTGTGAGCTTGTAGCACGATCTTCAGTTTTAGGGATAGAATTATTTTACGTTACAAACTTCAAATAATTTAACTTGTTTCCCTAGCGGTGCTTGGTGAGTTGTGTGTTTTGCATCCGATCCAAAAGTAAATACTGATGACTGAACGAAATGAACCTCCTCCTCCAGTGTTTCACAAAATGTGTCAGTGGCCCATCTATAAATATCTTACTCACTCTGAATTATTATATTAAATAAGAAGTTTACACTGTAATATTGCTATCGAACATCCCAATGTAAATCTTTGATCTTGTATAGTTCTTGTTCGTCTTTTGTTCGGAACATTCACTGGATTGTCATTGAACTCACTGCACCAGTAAATGTACGAACAAACACACATTTTGCAAGAAGCTTAGAATGCACCTTACCATATTTTTATGTGATCAATATTAAGTACTTAATACCAAATTGCATTACAACAAAGCTATAGACGAAGACTGTAGCACTAGTTGCTTCTGGATTTCTGTAAGCAACGAAGCAAATGTAACTGACTACTGTTAGCCTACTAGAAATTCATCTCCGAACAATACAGTTTAAGTAACTGAGTACAACATAATCCCCAGGAAAGCTGTACACCGAAACCAATTAAATTTGTAGAACAAACAATGTAACCGAAGTTATCACTTACCTAATACATCTGCTGTCACCTGGATGTTGCACGAGTACATAGCAGTCAAAAGTCTCTGGGGCTGGGCTTGAAAGGCACGGCGGCAACCTTCTTTCACAGCTGACATAATCTGTCCTGAAAAGGGTCCGTATGGAGCACTACCATCAGTCAGAAAGGAAGACGTTGGAATGTCACCATCACTCTTTACACCACTATCAATGCTATCGGTTTTTACAACCGTGTCATCCAGTCCATCAATTCTAGAGTTGCATTGTTTCTCTTCTTTAGAAACAATACTCCAGTCCTCAACAATAAAGCACACTCCTTGCATGGGTTCCTCACAAAGTGGTCCAGCTAACACAGCGAGCTGAAATCCACCAACGAAACTGCCATCGAACCTCGCCAGCGTAGATTCTGGTAGTGTGTTCTGACCAAGCATCTGCCACACAGACGGACGCTGATAATTGGGTGTCCTCCCTAAGAGAATGTTAGGACCAGTTCTTTTTGGTCCAAAAGCCCAAATTTGATCCAGAGCTCCCGACCATTCTTTACTACTCTGCTCAAATGCCTCTCGTAACTGAGCTCGAAATTCATGAACAGTTGCAAAAGCATCATCAGCAAACTTTGCTTTTTCCATATTTGGCGAGCCTGCTTTGTCCATAAGCTTTAAGACGTTGACATTTTTCTCCAGCAAATTCGTAACCTCTGTTGGCAGTGGAGTGGCTCTTAACTTGATTGCACACAATTTATTAGCCGTTTGCAGAGATATCAATCCAGAAGTTGAATCACCACCACCCTGCAATTAAACAACATATTACAGTACACCAACATTTAAACAGTGATACATCAAAATACATCATGACGTCCTGGGATTTAAGTGTACGAAAGCAAGTTCACAATGTAAGACAACCAGGGTGATGTGTCCTGCCGTCAGACAAAATATTTACTTGCTAGTTACTGTGCATATAACTGAGTTCTGAGGATCACGATTACTCGGCCTAGCGAGAGATACTATAATACATTAATTTATTTTTGGCCTAAAATGCCAAAAATGTCAACTAAATTCACGAGTAGGGGACCTTGGTAGGTGCTGCTGTCCCTTGATAGCAGCCAGCGAATTTGAAAGTGTCCAGTCTGTCAATCGATGGTGCCAACTGTTGCAAGAAAACGCGTCGAAGCGAACAAATGCTATACCAACGAAAAAGCCTGAATATCTAAAATATCTTTTGAGGTAAGAAATTTATCTTCGGACACATGCTTTTCAAGCACCAAATTAGGGTTGTACCGATTAAACATTTAAACGGTAATCGTCGTTTTGACGATTAAACGTTTAACAATTTTCGTTTAATACAAACCGAACCTCCTTTAAAATATTGATCAATTTTATTTTTGAAAGCAGTTTCTGAAAGCAATAGGAACACTACCTTTTACAAAGTATGCAAGCTACTGTAAAGCTAGGAGGAACAGATTCGTATTTTTGGTGTTAATTACTTTTACACTTATTATTTTCCAAGCTGCAGCAGTTTGCAAACTGATAAAGAACATTTTGCCAGTCAGGCAGGCTAGAACATTTTGCCCAGTCAGGCAGGCTAAAAATGGTTTCTTTTTGCCTAAAACAAACTTAATCTGGTAATTTTAGCATTACATTCCTCGAATGTGATGTTCCCCTGGAGGTTTCTTCCGGTGTGTAACGCCTGCTTGCATATCCCATCGCGCATGCGCGGCGCGGTCCTCCCTTATAAAAGCGACAGCGCACACGCTATCGGCATTCATTTTACTCTCAATGTGTCAGGCGGTGACTCGAGAGGGGAGGCAGGGCGGGAGTTAGGTCAAGTACGTTTTAGGCAAAAAGAAATCATTTTTAGCCGGCCTGACTGGGGGCCGGCAAAATGTTCTTTCTTTATTGCCAAAACAACTTAACCTGGTAATTTTAGCATTACCAGTTGACCTCGTCAAAGCTGGTGGCGGGCACCATCTGTACGAGTGCCCCGGGACGCAAGCTGGCTGTCCCCCAAAAAGTTAATGAAAACTTCGCACTTTGTTAGAACTGGCGATGAACCTCGAAGTTTCGTCTCATGCCCTCTTCTCTGGTTGGCTTGCTTCCATCATGAATGGCTAGCTTCCATTGTGGTTGGGTTGCTTCTACTTCGTTCTGAGTGCTTAAGGGGGATTGACTACTGTACAGGCTGGGACGATGGGTTCCAGCCGGTGTAGTCTGTTTTCTTTTCGACCTTTTCGTCTGGTTGTGTGAGGCGGGTCGATGGATTCCCTCAAAATGCTGGTGTGCAAATTACTTTAGTCGGAGGACCTTGTTGTGAGTTGACTTTGTGGGGTTTGCCCTGATTATAAGGAGTTACTGTGTTAGTCATTCAACTCCTGTATGGTTCCCTTGCTGTGAGGAAGTGGAGAGAGCTGACTTGTGAATGCTTGTGTCGGACGTGAGGTGGATGGGCCTGATTCCTTACAGACGCGTGGTGGCGTAGTGGGCCGGGAGTTGCAAGCGATACAAGGCCGGTGAGTCGTTCGGCTGAAGGAAGGCGATGCATAGCCATCAAACGGGCGTACGACGTGGTGTAGTCAGGCGAAAGGGCATGACCGGGCCCGTTCGTGTGAGGGTTGTGTGGGAAGGCTTAAACGTTGGAAGCCGAACGTAAGCCACGGTTAAGGAAGTGGTGGCCGCAAGTTGGGGCAGTAGGTAGGGCGAATGACACAAACGGACGTTGAGTGCATCAAACGGGACGATAGATGATGGTTGGACGGTCGGAATCCGAGGGACAGGGATGACAAGCGCTAAGCACCAGCAGGCGGCAGGGCCATCGGCAGTGCAACGACGTGTCGTGGGTGCGGGAGCTTCTCATGTAGCCGGTGTATAGCGGCCTACAAGGCGGCCGTTGGACAGGGCCGTCGACTGACGACACAAAACGACATGGTGTGCACCGAGCTAGACGACAGAGGGATGGTTGGACGACCGGGATAGGTGCGGCGGGACGTCGGGCGGTAAGCGCCGGCTAGAGGCTGCAGAGAATTGAATTCGGTGGAGCTAAGGCTTCCCGATGTAGCGGGAGGCCGGACGACAGGAACACGGTGTGCTGGGTGAGTGGTGACGATGACGCTGAGAAACTTGGGCAGAATGTCGCTCGGGAAGATGGGGGGGTCCGAGTGGGGCTGATTTAGAGCTGTCGGAATGACGTGGACATCAGAGTCGGTAGTTGATGCCAGACTCAGGCATCAAGGGAATGTCGGTCGTGCGACAGGGTGCAAGGCTACCGTAGGGTTTGTCGTCTTTATCTGGGTCAGAGAGCGAGGAGATGATGATGCGACATGGACTTGGCGGCCGCTGTGTAGCGTTAAGAGTAGGCAAAGTGTTGTCGGGGACGACAAAGTGCTGTCGTTCTGAAAAGGATTCGGAATCATCAGCAGACGTGCGGGTTGAGGTGGTCCGTTGTGAGGAAGACATGGCGTCAACGGGACACGGCGGACAACGGGTGGTTGTGGTCGGCGGCAGACTTGGGATGACAGTCGACGAGACACCGCACATGAAACGCAGGCAACGAGCGGAAAGCCGAGCGAAGGAACGACAGGAGAATTGGACGGTAGAAGTCGTCGAGACAATAATGCAAAAAATTTGACAGGTATTGCATCTATGCAGCATAAAGAAAGCAGTTCGTACGGTTTCTTCGACGGTCTTCAGAAGCGGTCCGAGCGGCAGAGACGAGTCGTTGGTTGTGTCGTCCGGAGACAAATTCTTCTTCCCCCCGTGGGGGGGGGGGGGGGGCAAGCAAGTGTCGTCGTAGACGAAGTCTTGGTATTCCGTTTGAGACGTGAGCGTGAGGCAGTCATGAGTGAGACAAGCAGCAAGCGATCTCAATGGTTTCTGGCGTGACACTTACCTCAAAACACGAGCTTAGTCATGAATGAGGCAGGCATCGGTGTGGACAGCAACTGAACACTTGATTTACGTTTGAAACGTGGGGTGAGCCATGGTCGAACCAGCAGCAAGAGATGGAGACGTCTTTCGACTTGATTCTTCACTCAGGACGTGGGTTTTTTTCTTTTTTTTTTAAATAGCCATGCTGAGACGACCAGCAGTTTAGACAGCAGCCAGTGACTTGAATTTCACTTGAGACACGGGATCAGCCATGGACGAGACAAGTAGAAGGAAATGTAGATGGGTTTCCAACTTGACTCTTTAATCAAAGCGTGGGTTTAGGCCACGGATGAGACGAGCAGCAGTGTGGGCAGCAACTGAAGTCTTAATTATCGCTCGGGACGTGGGGTCAGGCACAGTCGAGACAAGCAGAGTGCAAACGGCTTCCGTCTTGGTTCGCTCAAAACGTGGGTTCAGGCCACGAATGAGACGAACAGCAGTGGACAGCGATTGTTGTCTTGATTTTCGCTCGATACGTGGGGCCAGTCACGGATGAGACGAGCAACAGGAGGTGCAAACGGCTTCCGTCTTGGTCCACTCAAAACGTGGGTTCTAGCCACGAGTAAGACGAACAGCAGTAGACAGCAACAGGCGACTTGATTTTCACTCGAGACGTGGGGTCAGCCACGGTCGAGACAAGCAGCAAGAGGTGAGAACGGCTTCCGTCTTGGTTCACTCAGACCTGGTTTTTAGCCACGAGTGAGACGAACAGCAGTAGACAGGAACAGGTGACTTGATTTTCACTCGAGACGTGGGGTAGCCATGGTCGAGACAAGCAGCAAGAGGTGCAAACGGCTTCCGCCTTGGTTCACTCAGACGTGGGTTTTAGCCATGAGTGAGACGAGCAGCAGTAGACAGCAATAGGTGACTTGATTTTCACTCGAGTCGTGGGTTTAGTCATGGTCAAGACAAGCAGCAATTGGTGCAAACGGTTTCCGTCTTGGTTCACTCAAAACTTGGGTTCTAGCCACGAATGAGACGAGCAGCAGTAAACAGCAACAGGTGACTTGATTTTCACTCGAGACGTGGGGTTAGCCACGGTCGAGACAAGCAGCAAGAGGTGCAAACGGCTTCCGTCTTGGTTCTTCGCTCAAAACGTGGGATCAGCCATGAGTGAGACAAGCAGCAGTGGACAGCAACAGTCGGCTTAATTTTCGCTCGATACGTGGGGTAAGCCACGGTCAAGACAAGCGGAGGAGAACAGGAACAGTGTTGGCTCTCTCCTCGAACGAGGCCTTGAGTCTTGATCCCGTCGTTTGGAAACTAGAACGTGATGACATCGTGTAACCAAAATTCAGTAGCAAATGCAGTCGTTTCCGGAAATAATCCTAACCGAAAACGGGAGTTAGACGGGTTGCTTGCGACACGTCACATCTGGGAATTTGGTGCGGGAAGCGGCCGGAAGGGCTAGAGCTTAGTCGATACGTGTGGCGATGAGCCGCACGTTCTTCGAGCGACAGAGACGTGTCGTCGGTTGTGTCGTTCGGCAGTGGCATCCGGTATCTGAGTGGGCTTGAACAGGAAGCAGTCCGGGACTGTCTGCTCGACAGTCTTTAAAAGATTTGCGAGCGACAGGATGGAGTCATCAGGAGTGTCGTCCAGGAACCTGATACGTTTCTCGGCAGGGGCGGGCGACAAAGATTGACGTGACAACAGCCAGTCATCCGACTTGCACTTGGGTGCCGTGGCCGGAGGAGAAGGAGCGGCACGCTTGTGTCCTTCGTGGCTTGATGTAGACACGACCCAGTCCTGGGTGCGAGCCTTGCGCACCGACGACGTGCAGGAAGGAGGTGGGTGACGGGCGGTGTCATGTACGACTTCCCGTACGACACTGCGACTGACGCTGAGGTCTTTCCGGGAGGAGTTGGATAACAGGTCAGGCGGCGAGTTCCCGTCCGGAGAGTGGGTGGTGTCGCACGGCGGAGGTTCCGCTTGGCTGCTCGGTAAGAGTCCTTGGCGGCTTGAAAGTCGTGCTGGAGGGACAACAGGTCCAGCAGGGCGGGAGGCGGCGTGCGCTGGCCTGGGAGGAGTGGAGAGTCAGGCGATGCGACAGCAGGAGCAGACGTGACATCGGGAGGTGTCGTGCAGGCTGGGTCCGAGGATGAGCGTCGGACGAAGGAGGAGCTTTCGAGCGGTGGCCATCTGCGGCGAGGAATCCAATTTTCCAAACGACAGTCGGGGAAACGGGGAGCGAGGTGGCGTGGAGACACCTCAAGAGGAAAATGAATGCAGATAGCGTGTACGCTTTCGCTTTTATAAGAGAGGGATACACAAGCAGGCGTGTACACACCGGAAGAAACCTCCAGGGAAACATCACATTCGAGGAATGTAATGCTAAAATTACCAGGTTAAGTTGTTTTGGCAATAAAGAAAACCAAATTTATTACATGATATCCAAGTTCCAGTAAAATCTGCTGCGTTTTTGGTTGCTTTCGAAAGCTGGGAACCCCTTTTCCTTGCCTGCAATGAATGACGTCATGAACTTCTACGTCTCCCATTCCTAGATGTTAGATTGGGCAGCATGTCACCTTTGAGCCACACAAGAAGCCCTCGTATTGTGGCAGGGCTACTCCTTTTACTGCTTGCCACCCCAAATCCCAAAAATGTGGAGTGTTAGTTAACGAAATGAACTGCATAGATGACCATTCGACCTCACTGGAGATTGCAAAATGATTTCTTGATGAAGCTAAAACTAAGTTCCTCAACTTGGGATACCCGGCATTTTGGATTAATAATGCCATGAAAATCAAGCTGCTCTCACCGATACAGATCTCTAAACAGACTGTTTCACCCTTCTTTGGGCTCGTCAGTAGAGATAGAGACTACTATGTGGTTGAGAGCGTAGATGCCTTGCAGGTGCTTTACCGGTACCAAGGGCGAACAGTCTGCCTAGAGATCTTCATGGGAGAGAGCAGCTTTATTTGTTATGTTGATCTTGGGTCCTACAACAAAAATTTAATTCGCTCTTTCGCGAAATTGTGACCGATTTTAACATTCCAGTAGACCCTTTTAACCAGTAGTGTGCACAGACCATCGAGAGGGCAGGGGCAACGTTTGTAAAAAGGCACGCTGAGCTATTGTTTCTGGAGACCTTTTTTTTTTTCTTGTCAGTTTTTGTTACCTTTTTTTAAGCTTGTCTCCTTTTTTTTAACATTTTATGCCCCTTTCTACCCCTTTCCTGTCCTTCGTTTTGCCCTTTCTAGGTTTCTAGGCCCTTTCTCTGGTTGCAGCACCAGCGTTTATCGGGTCAGAAAACCAAAATACGACATATTTTTTTTTACAAAAAGAGTAAAAAGGGCATGTTTTCGAGAAGAGCAGGGCTATCTTCCCCCCGCCCTACCCCCCTCCTGTGCACGCCAGTGATTTTAACCAGCTAGAAACGAGCTTTCCTATGGCTTAGGCCCTACACTTCAAGACTATCTCAAACGACTTTGGAGTTAGGCTATTTAGCAAAAACTAAATATCAAATGTGAGATGAGGAAAAAATAGTGTAGTAGCGATATATTCTGTTTTTTACTCCTTTTTACATCC
>JAHWFP010266524.1:970-77081 GCA_023313725.1 Lithobius niger | reverse complement strand
CCCCACTCACTCCCAACGGCTGTACTGTTAAAATAGTAGAGGTTCAGTCTTGCTGAAGAGAATGTTTATATATTTCACGTCTCGGTGGAGATTATTATATTACTGGCAGGTTGCATGGCTTTTTTTTTAGAATAAGTTACAAATCTTTTTAAATGTTCAGAAAAAAGTGTAGGCCTACTAAAAATTATTGTCTCAAATACGACCATATCAGACTTGTCTGGCGATGGTTCCCGGGCCCCCCCCCCCTAAAAAAAAAACTATAGAGCCATCCTGTATAGCTTTAAGAGCTACTTTTTTGCAGCTGCTGCCATGAGATCAAGTTATTAAAGAGAGTTAAATTAGATTTGGTAGCCAAGATTTAGGACTGCTCTTGAAACGAGTAAGCTTTTATCACATTTACTGTTATTAAGCCCTGATATTACGCCGACGGGTTCCTTATTTCTACCTACTTTTCAGTGAAAAATTCCTTATTTTTCCTTATTTATGACTTACAAAATTCCTTATTTCCTACTTCCCCCCCCCCTAAAACCCGCTACGACCCCTGCAACTGCCATTAATAGGGCTGATGTGAGTGTAACACTTAGCAGAATGGAGCCCCATACAAGCAGTAGTTATACTGCTTTTTAACTTGCTGAAGCCAGTACGGTTATGAACTTGTTAATGCCATTACATGAGAATGGGACCCAACAATTCTGAACATCCAAGCCACTTTCTGATTCCTATATTAAAGTTACCACTTATCTTCCACGGCAGAGAGAGGAACCAAAAAACACTGACTACCCTCCCCCACCAGGCCCCCTCCTGACACTCCTTCGGCCTATCCCTGACCAGTTCACCCTTATTGGACCAAAACCAAAAAGATTCCTCCACCATACCACCTCCCTCCGCCAGTTCGCCAACTTTGCTGATTGCTCCCCCGTTCAGTTTCCACCGGTCTAGTTCTGGCAGCAGGAAGTGGTTTACTGTGTACATTGTAGAAAACACGAGGCAGTTTATATAGGAGAAATGAAGGATAAAAGCACCGTTTGACAGATGGCCTGCTTTGGTAGGTAGGCTGTGGGTCTTCCTATTGCCCGGTTTTTTAACCGGTCTTAGGTCCTTCTGGTGCTTTGTGTTTCGTTGGTGTTGGTTGGATTTTGTTTCTTGTGTATTTTTTAATACGACTTGAGTTTCTACTCCAAAATTTTTTATATTTTTATTTTTTTTTACGCTTGATAAAGGGTCGCATACAGACCCGAAACGTTGCGGAAATTTTGTATACATGTTGCACCTTACAGGGTTTTTATTTATTCAAATATATAGGAGAAATGCATCGTCAGCTCCTGTCTCATATCGAAGAACACCAGAATTACAACAGCAAGAAAGACCAACATAACGGTATTGTTGCATGCCACAGTGTGCAGCACCAACCCCACAATGCCTGTGACGACATCACTGTGTTGATTCACTCGAATTCCCTAAATGATTGCCATCTTCGAGGCATCGAATCGTTGGCCATTAGACATTTTAAAAATCAAATGGAGACCCTCATGAATATTGCCAGCTCTACGTATGGTATTGACCAGATCGTTAACCTAGTGCCTTGCTTGACAAACAGTGGGGAGAAGAGCTTGAACTTGCTGATTAAATCAGTGGGCAGTGCGCAAACTTTCAATTTCCTGTGTGCACGAGAAATGTGATTGTCTGTTGTGAGTCGCCAAGAACTTCTGGTGCTGGTGAACGTATTTAGCATCACCAAAAATTCAAGAGGACATTTATATGTTCCAGTGTTGTGTATTGTGTTACTTTACTTTCTTTCATTGTCTAGTGGGAAAGCTATGAATAGCTTCTAAAATTTAAATTTGGGAATTAAATTTTCCATATTATTACGCACAATCCCAACTCGATAAATACAATTACCATGTTTTTGCAAATTCTCAATGTACTGGCAGGGTTTACTTCAGTAAAAAATGAAATCTGGGAGCATACTGGCAGTATCTCAACTTTAAATACTCCAAAGGAACTCAACAGCTACCAAATAAAGTGAATGTGGCTATCTATGGTCCAGAAATAAAAGCATTTACAGGTGAAAATCTTAATTGTTTATTAAAAGGACATAAATCCTTCCGGTATATAGTGCAACCCGTTGAGATTGCAGTTGGCAACATTTACACAGGTTAGAGTTAATGTCGCTAAATCATCTCGCACCAAAGAAAAAACAAGAAAATGAATGTACACTGTAACTTTAGTTCAGCCAAAGTAAACAAGACAAGACAACATGAACTTGACCGTTTTTAGATGTTTTAAATGAATGTGTTGGCAACATTTACATACGTTTGAACTAATGTCGCAAAACTGAGTCATGCAGAAAAGCCAACAGGGATTTATGTCCCTTTAAGCCTAACTGACATACGAGATGTCAATCAATTCAGAGCAATAATGTCTAGTTTCACGTCGTGCCTGATATATGAGACTAACAGCAAGTTCTTGTTGCTACGAATACTTTTCCTTTTTTTCATTTCAGTACGATAATGAACCTATTGGAAATTGGAAATTGGAAATGTGAGATTGATTGTAATAGCATGTTTTTTACGGTTATTAGGAAACTGACCGAAACTCCAATTTACTCTCCCAGATAACCGAGATCGAAACCGAAATTTCGGTTAACCCGCGCGCATTAAATTTATGTATGGCTGGTGGCGTGTTATTACCAAGTGACTAAGGTTAAAACAAAACGAAAGTTTAGGGATAATTGATCAACGAGTGCGCAGATAGAGCAACTTCCGGTTTACTGAATGCAATTAATGAATGCATTTGACCTTCATGCCTCGTCATTCCAAATTTTCAGAAACAGCCAGAATTGAATTGAATCGGCTCTCAATTAATTTTAATGGTATTAAACTTAATTGATCAAGAATTTCAAAGTCAAAAAAACTCCAAAATACCAGTATTACCTGGTTGATTTTGGTTTCTATTGCCTGTTGAAAATAAAAATTACCTTTTTTAATAGCATTCTCCTTCTCAAATGCTGTTCAATTCTAGAGAAAATAAATCAAAGTTGTCCTTCCGGTTCGCTACCTACTGCGCAGCCTCCTTCATATAAAAGTTGAAGCGGAGCAGTAATGCTCACCTTTTCGAACCTCTATTGTGCCCAAATGGCGACAAGAGGAGAGGAGGGCGGGACAAAGGTAATGTATATTTTAAACAGGCAATAGAAACCAAAATCAACCAGTTAATACTTATTTTAAAGTTTCTAGTTGTCTTGAAAATATCCATTACCTTTTTTAACAGCAATCCCATTGACTTCGTCAAGGTGGCAAGCGCCATTTGACAGAAGTTCCCTCACAGAACTGGTTCCCTTCACAGAATGGCAACGTGTGTTTAAGGGGTTACAGTATGCGACGGGCGGCAACAAATGGCCCGATGTGGTATAGTCCCTCTACTTGGTGAGACATGTCTCGGAGATAATGGGACATGAAGACAGTGGGATGTCTCCAAGAGGCGGCTTCCATGATTTCAGCGACAGGAATGTTACTATAATGAGCCCAGGAAGTGGAGATGGCACGAAGTTTGTGGGCTGTTACTCTGATGCCTTCTGAGGCACAGTTGATGTCGAGTGCTTCGTAGGCTTGGCCGATGACACTTTTGAGTCAGGTAGCAATCATGCGTGTGGAAGTTATCCCAACTTTGTTATTAAAGGGAAGGAAAAGCTGAGTGCGTCCCCTACGAATCGGCGTGGAGGCCTTAAGGTAAAAGTGGATGGCTCGTACCGGGCATAGGGCACGTTCTTTGTCGTCTCCCAGGATGTTAGAGAGGGAATGATGAAGGGATGAGTACGCTCAGTGGGTTTCTGAGTTTTAGCACGGAACGATGAGTGAGGAGTTAGCGTAACACTAGTGTAGTCAGGAAGGAAGAAACAGTCCTTTTCTGTTGCTGATAACGCCTGTAGTTCACAGCAACAGCGGCAGGCTGCCAAGGCCACTAGGAATACAGTTTTTCTAGTTAAGTGACTTAGGCGAGAGGAGGACATGGGTTCGTATGGAGGAACCATGAGCGCTGTTAGTACAATGGACAGATCCCAGTCGGGAAACTGTTTGTTGGTACGTGGCCGGTCCAAGTTGAAGGATTGAATTAAGGATGAAATCCTGTAATCTGTGAGGAGGTTCGTGTTGTCAGCTACTTTGAAGACCGCATTTAGGGCGGACGGTAAACCAGGATGGTGTAACCTCGTAATCCGCTCTTAAATAGGGTGGTGAATAAGCGGAGGAGGTCTGGCATAAGGGGATGGATTGGATCAACTTGTTCTGTGACACACCAATGAAGCCATCGTTTCCAGTAGCTGTCATATATTTTGTTTGTAGAAGAATGGACGGCTCGTGAAGCGATGCGGACGGCTTCGTCCTCAAGAATGCCTGGTACGCGGAGGAGCTGGACGATAGTAGCCACTCGTGAAGGCACAACGCTTGCAGGTTCGAATGGTGGATCGTTCCGTTGTTCTGGGATAGAAGAGCTGCTTGATTCGGTAGATTGCGAGGAGAGTCGATGAGGAAGCTTAGAAGCAGTGGGAACCATGCTGCGGCAGGCCAGTTTGGAGCAATCAGAAGGAAACGTCCTTGGCAATTGGTGATTTTGCGCAAAACAAAGGGGAGGAGACGAGGAGGGGGAAAGGCGTACGCATGAAGTTGATTCCAATTCAAGGTTAGTGCGTCCACGGCCCATGCTCGGGGATCTGATAAAGGGCAGACGAATAGGGGAAGTCTGGCATTGAACCTCGTAGCAAAGAGGTCTACTACTGGTCGTTGCCAGAGGAGGAAGAGACTGTGGCAAACCGCGGAATACAGCGTCCATTCGCTGGCAGGTGGTTTTGCGACGAGAGAGAGAGTCTGCTATCACATTCAACGATCCCGGTATGTGAAGGGGTAGGAGGCAAACATGGTGGCGGATGCAGAATAGGAAAATTTGGGAGGTGATGTGGTGTAGGGATAGGGAGTGTGTTCCACCTCCCTTCCGGATGTGGGCAACAGCTGTGGTGTTGTCTGTGTGAACTTGCACCACACGTCCTGTTACGTGCTCTTGAAAATGTTGTAGGCGTAGGATAACTGCTCGTAGTTCTAAATGGTTGAGTAGTTCTAAATGGTTGATGTGTTCTGCTGTCTTGGTTGGCCAGCAACCCGAGACAGTGAGATTGTCGATGCGAGCTCCCCAGCCTGACTGGGATGCGTCCGTGAACAGGTGAATTTGGGGCGGTGGTTCGTGGAGGGAACTGTTGCCGTGAGATTCAGTATGTCCGTCCACCACGTGAAGGTGTTGGTGGGAAAGGATGGGCCAAGATGCTGAGGCGGTAGGCACATAGCTAACTGGGGGTTTCCCCAATGGGAGGAGAGGTAATGATGCAGGGAACGTGCCATCCACCTTCCGTAGGGAACGATGTCTGAGAAAGAATCGTTCGTTTCGATGGCGGAGGCAAGATCTTGAAACGTGTAGATTGGTTTGTGTAGAGAGGTTCGAGCAGAATGGAGGTGGGTCTCTATTCTTTCTGGGGATGGCATGACGGTTGCTGTGCGGAGGTCGAAGAATACTCCGGGGAACACAAAAGACTGAGCGGGTTGCAGACGTGACTTTGGAAGGTTTATGCCTAGGCCTAGGTGATGAAAAAGAGACATGGCGGTGCGCAAGTTGCTCGTCAATGTTAATGAGTGGGTGAGGAAGGAGGCAATCGTTGAGGAAGGCATGGATGCGGATGCCTTGTTGGTGGAGGCAGGCAAGAGCTGGCCGCAGAACCATGGTGAAACTTCGTAGGGCGGCGTTTAAGCCAAACGGAAGGCAAAGGAACTCGAAGACGGTCTCGTCTAGTAGAAAGGGGAATAGGTGGCGGACAGATACATGAAGTGGCATGTGAAGGTAGGCGTCCGCCAGGTCGAGGGAGACTGTCCGATCGTTGGGCTACAAGGATTCTCAGATGGAGGATACTGTTTCCATTTGGAAATGTGGATTGAGAACAAACTGGTTGAGTGGTTTTAGGTTGAAAATGAGGCGCGTTCCGCCTGTTTTCTTTTTACAAAGAAAAATGCTGCTGTAAAATCCCGGGGGAAAGGAGGTAACACAATACCAATGGCTTTCTTTTGGAGAAGGGATGTTAATTCTGCTCGAAGCGGAGCGGAAGATGGCGATTCCAGATCCCATGGTGGATCTTGTAGTAGAGGTTGTGGGGGAGGGGGAACTTTGGTTTGAAGTTGTCGGATACAATGGAAAGGATCACAGGGTCGGAGGTTATTGTTTGCCAGGCATTGGCACAGTACCGGAGGTGTCCCCCCTACAACTTGTGGGGAGGCGGAATGTCAATAATTGTCACGTCCCCTCTGTTGGGGGCGGGATGTGGATCATTGTCTTCGATCAGGGGTGGAGGAGCGTCCCAGGGAACGACCACGTCCGCGCGCCTGGGATCGGGATGGAAAGGGCAAAGCGGAACGCAGAGCCGGAGGTGGAAGAGGATCAGGCGTCGTAACAATCTTCCAGTCGTCCTTAGGAGGATCAGGTTTCGACAGTACGGAACGAGGCCGACGGAATGGGCGATTCTTGTAGTAGCGGGGCTTCGGAAACGTCAAGGCGGGGAGCTACTTTTGGTATCAAGCCATGGAATAACGATTCTGATTCGTGGATGGGTTGATTGGGGAGGAGATGGCGTGTCGAGTCATGCAAATTCGTAGCCGTGTTTAGAGCTACCTCTTTAGTAGTAGTGTTAAATTGAAGAGGGCCCGTGTGAACCAATTCATGGCATGGTATGTCACAAAGCAGCTCTTTCGGAAGACTTGGTTGATGAGGAACGCAAGTTGGCGTGTGTCATCCGGCGGAGGGTTGGTGTACAGTCTTTCACATGGAGCATTGGCTGCAGTATTAAGGATGTCAGCTTGGGATGCTGTCCGGAGGCCTAGACAGAGGATATGGTCATTGCCGCGAAGGACAAAGACGTGAACTGCTGCTCGGCGAGGGAGGTAGAGGGCGGAACCGAAGTCTAATTTTGCATTCACTGTCAGGAATTCTGATTAGGGATAGGTATCAAAATTGCGTGGATTGGCCGTTCCATCACCTATGGGGCGGAAGAAGTAATTTTGGCAGCCTGGAAGAGGCGGAGGTGGACCTTTATCTAGTTCGAGAGGAGATCCGTTCCCAAGGAGGACACCACCGTTCCGGAGCAGTGTTGTTGATTGTCCAAATAACGATTGTCAATCCAGGGGTTGATTGTCCTAATAACAGTGGCTGATGAGGCAGTTGGTCACGGAGGCCAAATCCAAATCCTGTTGCGAGGCCTCTGTTCTAAGAGACCGAGTCGCTGTTGCGGAGGATTTGTCTGGAATTATCCCTTCTACTGTTTTCAACAGTTCCTGAAGAGGAATTTCGGAGGGGTAGGGATCACTTTGAAACGTGGGTTCAGGATGGTCTGGAAGGGATATATCCAGTGAAGAATAAGAATCCTGATTGTTGTCTGCGGAAGGGTCTACCGGTGGGACGGGAAGCAGGGCGGACAGGATGGAAGGCGGAGGTGGGATGGCAGGGTTGGTGGATGGTCCTGCCTCCATTATCGAAGGGCAGTGTCGTTTTGGAAAGGAGTTTAACCAGGATGACGTGTAGTCCGTCGTGGGCACTTTCCTTTTGAAGTGTTGGAGGGAAGAGTCCATGGGGTTATGTACCTGTGACGGCGTGAGCGGTTCGTTGGAACGATGGGTAGTGGAACGGTCAGCCAAGGAATGTTGAGAGGAACGTGAGGATAAATCGAGAGGCGTCAGTTGAGGGCTTACGGAGGAGGCCAGCTTGGCCGCAACTTTCCGTGCCTTTGGTTGAAGTTTGAGGCAGGCATATCGTTCCTTGTTGTGAGATAGCTCTTCGGAGAGGAAACGTAAATCCCGTGCCGGAGGTGGTTGACTGCATGGGATAGGAGACGTGGCTGCAGTTTCGTAAGGCACGGTGAATGATTCGGAAAGGAAAGGATTCGAAGGTGGAAGGGGTTCCAAAGAATCTTGTTCCGTCGTCAATTAAAGAATCTCCACATTCTCAGCGACAGGCGGAACGTGGCTTGGTGATGAGGAAGGATGAGTGTGGGAAGAAGAATCATCCTTAGCCGTTCCCTTAGTTCGAGGCATCGAAGCGATGGGAACGCAGATGCGGAGCGGAAGGCGGAGATACGTAGTAAAACGGAGGCTCAGATCAAAGTGAACAGCGTGGCTGCTAGAGAAGAAAAAGGTGAGCATTACCGCTCCGCTTCGACTTTTATATGAAGGAGGCTGCGCAGTAGACCTGCGAACCTGAAGGAAATCTTCGATTTATTTTCTTTAGAATTTAACAGCATTTGAGAAGGAGACTGCTATTAAAAAAGGTAATGGATATTTTTAAAACATCGTTAATTGGTAATGGATATTTTCAAGGCAACTAGAAAGTTATGTTTAAGATTCAAACGCACTTACAGCATGCGATAGCCTATTTCCGGCACAACTTGGCAACAGTAAATGGTACTCGATTCAGGCTCGATTTGCGCTCGGCGAAAATGCCTTTGACCATTTGGGGATCGTCGTTTCGTAGTCCCTCTTTTATAAAGTGAAGCAGAGAAATTCTGTACGTTCGAAATAAAGAAAGTTCATCTTTCGTACGGATTTGTTGTAATCTGTTAAGTTAGCTGTGTCTGTCCAACATATTAGGCCTAGTATAGGAAACAGCAATGGAATGGAAACGCGGATTCCGATCCTATACCGATACTGTGTCGGTGTAGCCCTGAAGATCAGTCATGCTGTTGATGACGCTTTTGTTAAATTGATGCCTGCTTTTACGTATGGAGTGAAGAATCTTGTGTACAAACAATGAAAAATGGAGAAAAAAATTCATGATCACACACTAAAATTACTAGAGGAAGGGATTGGGCAGGCAATTAAAAATGTTGAGGGATTAAGGAAGGTGGTGCCTACTCATGCTGCCATGCAGCGTCGCCACTGTGCTTTGAGTAGCCAAGTTTAGGCATTTCAAAATCCAACCTAGTAAAAGTTGTAGAACGTGGAAAGCTGTACACAGTGTCATCAAATTCCGGCTATTTCACAGAAACCATGAGAGGATAAAGCAGTCGCATTTCACTTATCTCGTAGTAGTTATGTAAAAATTCTACACAACCTGAAGGTCTATCATTGTTGAGGCTATTTTCTTTGCTGTGTTATACTTTAATTCATACTGTAGTGATTCTGTTTAACTATCAACTAAACTCCCTCTTACCTTCATATGTTTAAGAATTTGGTTTTTGTCTTCTATTGCTTCATTTACCATATCAACCTTTGGTGGAATTATAATAGTTTCTCTAAACGGCACAATTGGTTCCGAGGCATTGATATCAACCTTGGCAAACCTACAACAAAAAATGAGATCACATATGATTTCTACTTGCTTACCAAAACAAGCCATTCAAATCATAGTGAAACCTTTTCATAATTGATAGTCTGAGGGTGTTTGGAAATATAATGTTTGTCAGGATTATCATAATAAACAATCGCTTTTGCATGCATCATTGTTTTAGAGCTACAATAACAGCATTGCTGTAGCAGGTTTAACTATTCAAATGGTTTAACTATTCAAATAAAAAACTGGCGACAACAAAATATGTCAATAATCAGTTCTCAAAAGTCTAAAATTAACTTTTCTGAAAGTAAATGGATGGATTTTTCTCAGCAGCACCAGTCTGCAGTTATTTATTATATAATTTATCAGTAGTGACATGGCCCAGGAAACTCCAGGCTTGTCGTAGTTAGAAGACTGTACCAGGCCCAAAATAAACTCAAAATTGTCGGAAGAACCAGACACCACCAGACACCAACTCAAGTTCACTAAAATACTACATACCTAAGTTTCAAGTCATCTAGGCAACGTTGTAAATGTACTTCACCAGCTGTCACAATGACATGTTCACCCGATTCCTGAATCAACACATGCACTGCCGCATCAGCTTGATTTAGAAGTTTCAGACCACGAATTAACGAAAACATGTCACCTGCAACGTAATTTGTTCAGTTAAGCAATGCAACTAGAATATCGAGCTTGCACATTTATAGAAACACTGCAAGTGTTCCTACTGTAAATCATGCATTAACGCACATGGGCTTATGCAGTTACTTTGGCACAAATCATGGGTGCCTTCAATAAACATATTTTTAGGGGTGTGCGAGTAGAATAATTTTAATTCGAGTCGAACTGAGCCGAGTTTTCAACAGAAGAATCAAGTATCGAGCCGAATGTTGGGTAACACACTTATTTTGCAAGTGTCTTTTTTATTTGTTAGTATAACAACAACTAAGATGTTGCTTAACCCTTTGCGCGCCACGATTTGTCTACAAATAAACCATCCCAGGCCATAATTTCCTGGTGATAAGTTCAAGCACTGACATCGTCCACTTCATAAAATTGTTAAAAATTGTGTAACAAAACTTTTAACGTGCAATTTTTTTTGTTATAGCCCATAACCGCCTGAAAGAACTTTCAGACCCTTTTTTTTAGAGTCCATACTTGGGTCGGTTCTCGGATTCGAACCGGCATTCTCTTGGTTTGGAGCCGACGACGCTGACCACTGGGCTGTGACTGCCCGCTTTGCTCGGGGTCCCTGGGGACCCCTCACAAAGCTCGCGCTGGGACTTAATTTTACGCTGTTGTACGTTGAAGGCGTACGTTCGTATCTAGGCGGTTATGGGTTAATAAAAACAAATGCATCCATTTTTTGGTAGTAAGATAAAAAGCACACAAGCTTCTAAAAATTACGTGAAAGGAACTGAAACGGACAACAAAACTATCACGCGAATCAAATGACATTCGTGATCTCCCAGAGTCATTTATTGAGGCATCATATGACGTTCGCGGCCCACGAAGGGTTAACAGACTGAGAGGGTCAATGTCTACAACTAGTGTTCCAGTTTTTAGGCTACAGCTTTAAAATGGTTTGAGCTAGTGGCTCTTAATTTGCAACACTGGAAAGCTCTCGTCGAGACAATGGATTTGGTATATTTGAACGTCAAAATAGGTCAAAAATTGGCGAAGTTATCGCATTTTTACCGGATTCGAGTTTGGTTGGGATAAATCGAGTCGAGTTTGAGCAGATAGGAAACTCGACTCGAATTCGGCTCGCACACCTCTACATATTTTCTTATCTTACTTCTGTACATCTACCACAGAAAATTTGGCGATAAAAACTCTTTTGGACGATGGCGGCAAAGACAATTTTTACATCTTTAGAATTGTTATGAAACAGGGAGGAGGAGGGGAAACAGGAGAGGCCTTTCTGCAGCAGCAAGTAGACAGACGAAGAGCCCACTATTACCCCCAGAGAGGGAGAACAGACCAGTTACCATAGCAAGCAGCGCAAGCATTCGTTTTCCCCACCACCTCTTATTTAATTTTGCTGCAGAAAAATGACGATTTAAGGGGTGGGCATCAACTCCACTATTTCATGATTTTGATCTAAAAGCATATTAAGGAGAATGGCACTAGCTTCACCTGGGCGTTTAATACACAATTTACAGTATTTTAAAACCAACAAGTACTGTGTTCTACCTTGTTGTAAAACTCGTACCACACTAACGGAAAAACCTCTGTACAGACAACTGTAACATAATAGCACTTCATTGCAGATTTAGGACCAATGAATAAATTCCTTTGATCTCCATAACCAAATTAGTAATCAAGTAATACCGGCTTCTTATCACTAAAATGTGAAACTTCGAAAAACACAAGGAATGACTGCGTTTTTCGAAAGATCAAGTTGCCTGAAAAAAAAAAACAATCATTTGCAACCACGTGCATGAATGCACAGTGAAAATAAAAGTGAAACACGGCATCTCAACCCTTGATGCATGTAATTGCAAACATTAATAAAAGAGCATTACAAAGGATTGATTTTCTGACTTTTTAATGCATTGAAACATCCAGAATTGATTAATTTGTATACCTGGGTGCACTGGCTCTACAGCCACTCTAACAATTGGAGGCATTTGGGAACTGGCATCAGTGAAAGGTGGACAAGCCAAAGAACTTGACAATGTTGCAGTTTTCAGAACATGTTCATCCAAGTTGCCTATTCCTAAGTCAACACAAACATTAAATATTAACCGATGTACACTACCAACCGTATAGCAGCTCCCTATCATAATCAACTCAAATACAACTAGTGTCCAGCTACGCCTTACCAAGAACATTTCCAGCTGAAACTTCATCTAAACATTCTAGTTCTCTACCCATGAGCATGTAGAGATCATCCACTAAAAACGAAGTAATATGCTGGTCTGCTTTCAAGTCTTTGAGAGTTAGTGTTTCATCAATAGGCCCATTATTCTTTACCTGTTAGCACACACAAAAAAAAATAATAATTATTTTTACGATCTAACAATTACAAAATTAGTTTTTTAAAGAATTCACCATTGCTTTTATTAATGTAGCAAACTACATTAAAAAAAACTTTGTGTAAACCCCGATAGACAATGTGTTACTGAAATCGAAACAGTTAATGCTGAATGAAAACGTCACAAAATGAGGTCTCTATATGTTGACGTAAATGTCTGGAGGGTTGAACACATTTTTTGTCAAGTTGTTTTGTGTAACATGTAGCCAGAATTCCGTTACATGTAAAAACACTAAATAAACAACACATGAGTTATAGCAACACGTAGTCTGTAACTCTGGCTTACACCGGACATTTTTAAAAACATCATTAATTTTCGTACTGTGAAACGCCACCATGTAACAAAACTCGGAAATCTTCCGGAAAAAAATTACCGCACACTTTCACAATCAAGACAATAGCTTTGACCAGCTAATTTTTGATAGCATGATCTGCTATCTTCTTCGGGCTTCAAGGTTATAGCTCGGACATTCTACATTTTCCACTCCAGTTCAACGAACTATCGCATTTGAATTTGGCTGGCAACGTTGCCTCCTGTATTTGTGTTGCGGAACCAACGATCTAGGCCCGCAACACAAATACAGGAGGCAACGTTGCCAGCCATATTTAAATGCGATAGTTCGTCGAGCTGGAGTGGAAAATGTAGAAAATCTCAGCTATATCCTTGAGGCCCGAAGAAGATAGCAGCTCAAGCTATAAAAAATTCGCTGGACAAAGCTGTTGTCTTGAATGTGAAAGTGTGCGGTAATTTTTTTCCAAAATTTTTTCCGAGTTTTGTTGATCGGAAATTTGCCATGCAAGTAAAAGTATGCCCAAGACTATGGGATGAACTGAAGTGTATTTAACCCTTTAAGAGCATCAGAAAGTTGTTGTCCCATATATATATACAGACCATGCGTTTAAACTCGGAATGAACACTTAAATATGGCTAATAATTTATATGCACAAACCTTTTCTAAAGCAAGTGATGGTTTATGTTTTGGACCTAGCACATATAAGCGTTGACCTTTGCGAACAGTACCGCTGAACACTCTTGCAAAAGCAATAAATACGTCGTCGTCATCGTTCTCTGGAGGCTTAGGCTTAGAAGTCTCATCTTTTGTTGCAGTTGAAACGACTGCATTACTGTCACCACAATTTAAAGTTGCCTCATTACAAAGACCTGAAATTTAAACAGTCAACACATATAATTTTGCAATGATCCCTCGCCTCTTCAAGTCCTAATCATCCAACAAAGAAAGTGATAATAGTTACAGCATCTTAGCTTAATGCCGTGTTTTGTTATTGTTGCAGCATAGAATCAAGGAATACTGTATTAGTGGCACAGAGACAGATACCATTTCTATGTTACCCATGATAAAGCATCACAAAACTCATCTTCAACTATGAATCTTCAATCTTGTATCCTTAAGTTTAGTACTGTAAATTTTGATGCGGTATCACTCTTTCGAACCCTTGCCTATTTTGCAGCAATGACAAGAACTATACCTACTGGATCCCGACAGATAAGCTTTCAAGGATTTTGGTAGCATTACCACTGTTTTAAGGCTGATACTGATACTGAATCGGATACCGATATTTTCGGGGTCGATATCGGATCAGTATCTGCAACTTTCACTGAAATATAGATAACTTGGGAACTGTTCGAGATTACGACAGGTGGTTTGTGGCGTTTTGCTCAGGAAATCACCGAGTATTGTCCTAGCCATGTGTTAACTGTTGGTAACTAGTTAAAAATTGTTTATTTAAATAATTATTGGACTTCAAGAAAACTACACCATTGATGAAAAATTGGGGATAACATTTTGGATATCTGTATCGACACCGGAGTCGGTAAAATATTTACAACCGGTTTGGCATCGGATCAGTAAAGTTGGTATCGGTGCAGCCTTAACTATTTAGAAATGGCAGCTTTATAGAATACAGCATTTGAATTAAGCTCTGTAATTATGTTGCCATTAAAAGCACATTTAAAGCCCACTTTATTGGTGTTCGCAACACTGTATTGCACATCTTTTTGATACGTCTTCTCAAAATAAAATAAAAGTCGCAAAACAAAATAAAAGACGCAAAACAAAATAAAAGCCGCAAACAGTGGCGGTTTGCCTTAAGAAAGTATGGGCCATAATGGTAAGAGGCCAATCCCTTAAAAACAAAATATGGCCTAATATCATCAACAGTTTCTAAACTGAATTACATGTTTCTCACATGTGAAGTAAGGCACTCTATCTACTCTCGCTCTAGTTACTAAATGAAATTATATTATACCGTTTAACGAACGGTCGGCCGCGGCTGTTTGGGCTTTGGTGCGCGAGTTTCGGTTGGCTACAGCGTCGGCTTGCTACCGATGGGATGATCGCGGAAAAGCAACGCTACGACCAACATTTTATGTGCCAAGGTTACAGCTCGTGGTGTGTCAACGCTTCATCAGAATTCAAGACAGTGAAGCAGAACGTGCGATTGGTTTCGTGGCGTGCCTACAGCGCAATGCCAATTTGCACTACGACACTTGTTTTGGGTACTGGTCGCCACACGGCTGCTTTACAGAAACATTTTATGTGCCAAGGTTACAGTTTGTGGTGCGTCAACGCTTCATCAGAATTCAAGACAGTGAAGCAGAACGTGCGATTGGTTTCGTGGCGTGCCTACAGCGCAATGCCAATTTGCACTACGACACTTGTTTTGGGCACTGGTTGCCTCACGGCTGTTTTACAGAAATGCGCAAGAGATCGTATATTACGGGAGTGAAGTGGAAGCGTGGATATGGCAGTCGTTACCTACACGTTTCATTGCCACCGATGACGGTATATTTTGGTCACCACCGTTCCTGGCAGATGATTTCGGCGAAAGGGTCTCGTGAGGAACACGACCTTTGCGTAACTATACGCTGCAATTCCCCGATTGCGATCGGTTCAACGATAGGTCGTGACGGTCTATCAACGCCGATGCAGAGCAACGTGTAAGCAGACCAGGTTGGCGTACGGCCGCATATCTTCGCCGTTTCCCTGTTCATGCTAGGCCACCGAATCTAGCTGCAACGATCTCCCTTCGCGGTCAAGAACCAGACGCAATCACGGCAGGTACGATTGAAGCGAGTGGCTGTCTCGGATCACGAACGATGGCAAAGCTTCCGATACAAGAGAAGAATTTCGACAAGAACTTAGATCACCGAAGCGATGACGGGTCTAGGATTGTTTTTGTGCGATTTCAGTGGATTGTTTTTGTGCGAGTTCAGAACTAAAGAAAGGTCCCAGTCAGGGAAGAATCTTCTGGTTGCTGGTCTTTCGATTTCGAACGATTTTATCAGGTTTGAGATGTGATAATCCTCTAAGAGTTCTTTCTTCACCAGCGGTTTTCAAAACGGAGTTTAGAGCCAAGCAGTGTATTAAGGTGGTAGATCCTTTTAAGCCTGAGTTGAAGAGGTCAACTAAGTAGCATTAGAGGTCAGGTAAAGAGGGAGTGATTTGACTGGTTTTCTTGTGACGTCAATGAAACCCTTTTTCCAGGGGCTGTCGTTAATTCCGTTGGTGGAATCTCTTATTCCATAGCTTGCAAGTTTGATGGCTTCTTCTTCAAGAATTCCTGCCTCCATGAGAAGTCTTATGATAGTAGCCCCCACGTGTAGTTTCAAGAGACTGGCGTTTGGATGGAGTTGACTTCCTTTCTTTTGTTTCTGGTAGACTCCTTGGGTTGTTTATTAGTAATTGTAGGAGTTGTGGAAACCATGGTGCCATGGCCATTAGGGCTATTAGGATGAACAGTCCGGAGTTTTTTCTTTTTTTGCAGGATCTGTGGCAGAAGCTGAAAGTTGGGAACATGTATTCGAAGAGGTTTGTCCTAAGTGTTAACATGGCATCTACTACCCAAGCTTGATCAGCTGAGACTGGGCTGATAAAACTGGGGAAGTCTGGCATTGTACCTTGTGGCAAATAGATTGCCCATTGGAGTTCCCCAAATGGCGAACAGATATTTTCAGATGGATGCTTTGAGAGTCCACTCTCCTGTAGTTGGTTTATGAAGTCTCGAGAGGGAGTCTGCAATCATATTCCGATTTCCGGAAATGTGAAGTGAGAGGGAAGCCGTTCCTAATCGGATGAAAAGCTGAAAAATCTCCGAGGTGACATTGTAAAGGTTTCTGGACTTTGTTCCGCCTCCCTTTCGCATGTCTGTGCCACTGCTGTGGTGTAGTCTAACTGGACTTGTATTGTCTTTGTTGTTACAATGTTTTGAAAGAGGCCGAGAGCTTTGAAGATTGCCTTGAGTTCTAGAACATTTATGTGGTCGAGTTCTTCCTTTGTCCACAGTCCTGAGGCTTTGTGGTCTCCGCTGTGGGCTTCCCAGTGCTCCGTTGATGTGTCTGTTAGCAGGATTACGTCTTGTTGAGGTTCATGAAGTGGAACTGTTTGAGAAAGGATTTGAATGTCTAGCCCACATAGAAGAGGCTCGACCAGAAAAATATCGTCTATGAGGTGCGTGGGATCTGCTAACTGTTGGCTTGTTTCCCAGGTGTCTATGTGATAGTGATCGAAAGGTCTGGTCAGCCATCTTCCATATAGAATAACGTTTGCCACGGAGTCCAGTTTCCCAATGAGACTGTTTAGTTCTCCCAGACTTCTGGCTTAGGAAGATCACGGATTGTTGTAAAAGGTCTTGGAACCTTTCAACAGAGGGTAAAAGTGTTGCTGATGAAAGGTCTAAAAGAGTTACGAGGAAGAGGAAGTATTAGGCTGGAGATAATCTTGATTTCTTGAAATTTATTCTGAAGCCTAGGTTGTGAAGCAGATCTAAAGTGTTCTCTAGATCTCGTCTCAGTAGATTTTGGTCTTGATATTTTATAAGCCACTTGTCCTGATATGCTTGCGATTAGAACTGAAGTTGGTGTAGGTGAGTCACGACTGGTTTTAGGATGGAAGTGAAGATTCTTGGGGCAGCATTGTGACTGAATGGTAGTCTGGAATTCGTATACCTTGGCTTCGAATATGAACCGAAAAAGATAAACTACCATGGTGGAGAGGTACGTGTAGGTACGCCTCCTCGAGGTCTAAGGACACCGTCTAATGTTTCCATTTGAGAGATTGGCAGATGGAATCCAGTGTTTCCATCTTGAAGTGAGAGCTTTCATTTTCACGTAAACTGACTGAAGATCAGTGTTTGTCCTCCGAATTTTTTTGGCTGTAAAAGCCCAGGCTTTGCTTTGCTTTCTTTGCTTTGCTTTGCCCAGTCTTTGCTTTCTTAAAAGTTCCTGAATTTTGTTTGAAAGATTCTTTGAAAGCAGCATTGCAAATATCCAAGGTGGTGTGCAAATCAACGCTGGCATGTTTATGAAAGGTTTGAAGCCTCGACTAATGGTTAAAAAAATCAAAGAGTCTTTTGTGATTTTTTGTCAAGAAGAGAGGTGATGTCTGAGCCGACCTCCTATAGATGATGAGCACGCCATCTGGCATTTCAATCATTGTTTTGATTTGGGTTTTCCACTGAAGCCAGGTGAGGTGTACCATTATCTCTGTTCGGGTGTGAAGTGTCAGGCAGATTTCCTTACTGAGGGGGTTGCCCTTACTGTCTCTCTCTCCCCTGCCCATCAAATTTAGTGCTAGTGAGTTTCCTCCCTGGTTACTTAAATACAACTTGTTAGTTGCGTGTGTTATGCCCATTGTTGTGGGCGTGCTCTTGTATATTGTATGCCATCTTGTTCTCTTCTTCTCTCCGAATGTTATGTGGAAGAATGGCTCTTGTTAGCGCTTTGTGTATTTTGTGCCCAACCGTGCCCTACATAGCCAAAGGGGAAATAGGGCTTGCGAATTTCTGCCTGGGATATTGACTCTTGGCATCTTTCTTGTAGTTTCCTCCCCGGATCTGGACCCAGGGACGTAAGGTGAAAGATCTATTTGCTCTCGTCACGTCTCGTAAAAGCCATGTAAAAGCCATTAAAAGTAAAAAGCCATGCCTATTACCTATTGCCTGTTCTTGATTATCTGGGTGTTTTCGCTGGGTTTCCCTGATCGCACCCTTTGTCTTTTCCTTTTACTTTGTTTGCTGTAATTAATTCCTAATTTTATCCATGTCAAGGGGACCCAGGGGAGAAACTTGCTAGCCCTCGGGGGAAGGGGGGGGGGGCATGAAATATTTTGGCGGTTCGTGCCATGACTGCAAAGAAGTGAGGCAGACATCGTTGCGACATGTGCAGTGTGTTGTCATGCTGCTCTTGGTACCAAGATGTCGGCGTGGACGGACGTGGGCCAGCGGAAAGACAAGATGGTTAGTCAACCAGATAGGGCTTTAGATTAGCTAAACGCAACTGTGCTACGCCTTAGACTAACCAGGACTGATGACTGGCCTAGAACGGCCATAGCTGCGTGGCCGATCGTCAGCGCCGCTGCAAAAGTGCAGCAATGTGACGCCGTCAAGCCGTCCAGCGATCGTCGCCATCCTTCCCGACTGACAAGATCCAATGAAGAAGGGAAGGTAATTATCCAGCCCATAGGTTAATTCCCCAACTTCCCATCAAAAAAGGTTATGGGCCCAGGAATGACTCTTTTCAGTGTGGGAGACGAAGGTTTTTGAGCCAAAAAGGTTGGACGACGACGCTACAAAGTTTGAAAAGACGGGGAATCCCGCTGCCGCCATCTTGTTTGTTGTCGTTCGTAGCGATCATTTCAAGGTCACGAAGACTGAAGTCCAACGATTTCAAGTGCTGTTCAAAGAAGATTTCAAGTGTCAGACGGACATTTAAATTGAAATTTGTGTAGAATTGAACAACAAGAAGTGACATTTGAGTGTGTTCGATTTTTCAAACGTGAAAAACGAATTGACGAACCAGACGACCGATCGTTACGCAAACCGAGAAGAAGAAAGCAACGGCAACACGATCGGGACAGATGCTTCGTGAATAAATACCGCAAATGTAATTAGGCTCAAAAGTAGTTTTTTCCTTAAATTCCGGAACGGTATTTTCTAGGGAGGGAAAATGTGCATGCTACTGGAAGCGAAGCTGTAGATCGTCAGTTGCAAGTTTCAAGGTCAAGCGAGTTCGTAGGCTTGAATGGCGCCGGCAATGACGGAGATGACCAACAGCCACGTGTGGAACAGAAATGCCGAAAGTAAAAAGTTACGGAAGTACTTTGCCTTCAAGAATCTGCTGCAATGCAAGATGGGGAAGGAGGAAGGCATGCCAAGTTATGTAGACCGAGTCCAGAGTCTAGCGGAAGTGGCTAAGGCATCATAACCGGAAGGCGGACGAAAGATGTGGAGCGGGGAAGAGACTTACAGCTTAACGGGCTTCCATCTTGGACCGGGACGGCATCTCGATCCTAAGGCGGACGGGGGACGTGGAGCGGGAAAGAAGGTCCCAGGTTGACGGGCTATTTCCCTGGGACACGATGGCACCACAACAGTGAGGCAGGCGCGAGACGTGAAGGCAGGGACTAAAGACGGGTAGTGGTTAAGGCCTTGTTCAACTGGCAAGAAGGTGGACGAAAACCGAGTGGACGGGGTGAGAGCTGCAGGGCTTGTTTGTTCCCCGTCCTGGTGCGGGACACGGCACGACAGCAAGGCGAACGAAACACGAAGGAGCAGGCCGAGCGGGGGGCGGAGTGCTTGGTTGACCTTCATCACGGTGGAGAGGGCAGCAACACCTGGGTGAAAGACGAGTGAGTGCGTAGAGCGAGGAACGGTGGCTTGGCAGATCTTCTCCATAGTATAAAACGGTAACACCCGAGCGAGCGGGCGAAAGACGAGTGAGTGCGTAGGGTGAAGAACGATGGTTTGGCAGATCTTCTCCACAGTATAAAACGGCAACACCCGAGCAAGCCGGGCGAAAGACGCAAGGCGGTCGGAAGACGAGTGAGTGAGTGGAGCGGGGAACGACGGCTTGACAGGTCTTCTCCGTGGTGTAAGATGGCAACACCCGAGCAAGCCGGGTGAAAGACGCAAGGCGGTCGGAAAACGAGTGAGTGCGTGGAGCTGGGAACGACGGCTTGGCAGGACTTCTCCGTGTTGTAAGACGGCAACACCCAAGCGAGGCGGGCGAAAGACGAGTGAGGGCGTAGAGCGGAAGCGGTAGCTCGGCAGACCTTCTCCATAGTGTAAACGGCAACACCTGGGGAAGGCGGGTGAAAGACGAGTTGCTTGGAGCGAGGAACGTTTAGCTTGGTAGGCCTTCATCATGGTGCGGGATGAAAACGTTCGTACAAGGCGGGTGAAAGATGAAGGAGTGCGTAGTGCGAGGAATGCAGGTTTGGCAGATCTTCAAGGTTCAAAACGGCAACTCCCGGGCAAGGCGGATGAAAGACAAGTTGCGTGGCGCGAGGAACGCTGGCTCGGTAGATCTACATCAATGTGCGGGATCGCAACACCCGAACAGGGTGGGTGAAAAGACGAACGAGCATAAGGAGCGAGGGATGCAGGCTTGGCCAACTTTCAGCATGGTGCAGAACGGCAACATATGGGAAAGGTGTAGACGATTGAGTGCATGGGGCAAGAAGTTCAGACTGGTTGGCCTTCCTTGTGAAATCGGCAGACCAAATCCAAGATAGATGAAAGACGAGAGCTTGCGAGATCTTCAACATAGTCGTGACAGCTACGGCATCAGTGAGGCGGACGAGAGACGGCGAGGGAACCGGAGGCATGGGCTGTCGATGGGTGATCTAGTTCATACTGCTTCCACGGCTGGACTGGTGAGACATGGAGCTTCAATGTCGTGGCGGGAGAGGCGAGAGGCCTGAGCAACAACCCAAACTCGACGGCGACATCCCGGCTATGGGCAGACCGGAGATGGGCCGAAGAGTGGAGCGTGCAGTTAGTTACGGCATCAGTGAGGCGGATGAAAGACGGATGAAAGACAGCGAGGGAGCTGGGGGCAGGGGCTGTCGATGGATGATCCAGTTCACGACTGCTTCCACGGCTGGACTGGTGAGATGTGGAGCTCCAACGTCGTGGCGGGAGAGGCGAGAGAGCTGAGCAACAAACCAGACTCGACGGCAACGTCCCGGCTATGGGCAGACCGGAAACGGGTCGATGAGTGTAGCGTGCGGTGATGGGACGGCAGCGCCTAAGCCGCGTGTCGAAGAGTGGAACGGCTGAAAGACAGGAACAGCAGAGCTGGAATCTTCCATGCTGGCAGCAGGAAACAGGAGGGCGAACAGAAAGGCGGACGAAAGCCAGGGGTGGGATGCAGACAGGAGGCTTGATAGATGATGGCAACCCAGGAGGTTCACGGAGGAAGTTCACAGGAAAAAACGGACGAAAAACGAGCAGGGCTAGAGTCAGCCAGACGTCTAGTAATGGAGTAGGCAGCAACTGATGTCTTGATTTTCGCTCAAGACGTGGGGCCAGCCACGGTCGAAACAAGCAGCATGAGGGGCAACCGGCTTCCAACTTGGTTCACTCAAAACGTGGGTTCTCGCCACAAGTGAGACGGGCAGCAATAGACAACAACAGGTGACTTGATTTTCACTCGAGACGTGGGTAAGCCACGGTCGAGACAAACAGCAAGAGGTGTAAACGGCTTCTGTCTTGGTTCACCCAAAACTTGGGTTCTAGCCACGATTGAGACGAGCAGCAGTGAACAGGCAACTGGTGTCTTGATTTCCGCTCGAGACGTGGGGTTAGTCACGGTCGAGACAAGCAGCAAGAGGTGCAAACGGCGTCCGTCTTGGTTCACTCAAACGTGGGTTCTGGCCACGAAAGAGACGAGCAGATGACTTCCAAGTTGATTCTTCACTCAAAGTGTGGTTTTAAAGCCATGACTGAGACAAGCAGCAGTGTAGGACAGCAACTGTTGTCTTGATTTTCATTCGATACGTGGGGTGAGCCACGGGCGAGACAATCGGTAGGCGTGACGATGGCATCCAGCTTGGATCTTCACTCAAAAAACGATGGTTTTAGCCACGCGTGACACAAGCAGCAATGGACAGCAAGTGTTGGCTTGATTTTCGTTCGATACGAAGGGTGAGCTACGGTCGAGACAAACGGCAGGCGTGATGACAACCAGCTTGGTTCTTCACTTAAAACGTGGAAATAAGCCACGAGTGAGACGAGTAGCAGTGGGCAGCAACTGTTGACTTGATCTTTATTCGATAACGGACAAGGTGGTGTATTCAAAGCAAGTTCGATCGTTGTTAAACAATCGAAACCGAAATGGGAGTAAGGCGGGACGCCAGCTATGCGGTACATCCGGGAACATTGTACGGGAAGCGGCCGAAAGCTGGAGCTCCGTCGAGGCGTGGTGGCGGGAAGGGCGGAGGCCGGTGGAGGGATTGTTTTCCGACTGAAAGTGAAAGCTGAAGGAACGCCGCAGTTATGGGTGCAGCCGGCCAGAACGACGATGAGCGACCGAGCAGGGTGACGTCGGCAGGTTGCGTACAGACTTCGGCAGATGCCGGTGATGGTAGGCCGTTCGGCAACTCGGACGTGTTACCGTCTGAAAGTCGACAGCCGAGGGATGTCGCGGGTGCGAGTGCAGCCAGCCGGAACGGTGATTAGCGTCGGAGAAGGTTGACATCGACCGCTTGCGTGCGGACTTCAGCAGTTGACGGTGAGGTAAGCCATACGGGCGGAGGGAGTCTTGAACCGGACAAAAGATGGGGAACAGGGCGGCGTGGGGCCGTTAGACGACATGCACGCTGGAGGAAAATGAATGCCGATAGCGGGCGCGCTGTCGATTTTATAAGGGAGGACTGCCACGCGCATGCGCAGCAGGGGTATGCAAGCAGGCGGCTGCACAATAGAAGAAACCTCCAGGGGAACATCATATTCGAGGAATGTAATGCTAAATTATCAGGTTAAGATGTTTTGGCAACAAAGAAAGGGTCATTTTGCCAGAGAGTGCCAGAATGTGAGACCTAGTAAAAGTACTAGAAGTGTGTCTGCAGAAGATAAGTCACCGCCCACAGACAGATATGCAAGACACAAGGAACTGAAGATTTCCACGATGGGGATGCCAAACTGGAGAAGCCACACAAAACCTAAAGAAAGGGCTACAAGAAGTAAGGTGAACACGAGTGGGAGATCAACGACCGAGCCAATAGTGGGGGATGGTGCAGTGTCAATTGGAGATGCTGATCCCACCACTACCACGTTTGTCGAATGCAAAACAGTTCTGGACGAACGTATACAAAGGGTAATTGACAGTGGAATGAGATTGGCTCGGAGTGAAGACGTGGACTCCAGGACACTAGGCAGAATCTTACACGTGCGTTTGGCAGTTATGATGGTGACGAAACAGTAATCGTGGTGGACCACGAAGAAGTGCCAAGAAGTGAAAATGCCGTAACGCAGCCCGAGGATAATGTTCCTGTTCACCACAAAGCAAAGGTAGCGATAGTGGGGGAAAGCCGCAACCAGAATGTAGCGGAAGATGAGCGGGCCACTTCATCTACAGAGACGAGTAGAGCACCCGATTCAGAAGTTGCAGACGTGCAACAGGTTTCCGGAGGCGAGAAGGCAAAAGATGAACAAGTCATCGCCACTGCGAAGACGAGTGGTATGCCGGGAAACCAGACAGACGTTGTAAAAGTACAACATAAACCTCAATTGTCGCCTAGGTCGGCGAAGAGGCAAAAGAAGAGCTCTTGCGGAAGCACAGCGAGCAGTGCAACAAGAAGCCAAGAGCGAAGGTGCAAAGAAGATTGCATCGCAGAGCGAACCATCTCCAAGGTTGGCGAAAGACTTCGCAGAGAGGTACAACCTTTTGACCATCGAGTGGGTCAAGGACGCAGACGGAAACCTGATGCCACATGTTGACCACAGCGGGTACATGATGCGCTGGGCAAAGGCCCTCCGGACAAGCAGAAGGATATGTCTCTGCAAGATAAGGAGCTTTTTGAAAAGGTCAAGCTAATGAAGAGGTCGACAAGCAACTGTCCGGGACAGAAGTCGACGAGACCTCCAGAAGAGTCTGTCTCACAAGTGGTACCAAGATGTCGGCATGGACGGACGTGGGCCAGCGGAAAGACAATATGGTTAGTCAACCAGATAGGGCTTTAGATTAGTTAAATGCAACTGTGCTACGCCTTAGACTAACCAGGACTGACGGCCTTAGCTGCGTGGCCGATCGTCAGCACCGCTGCAAAAGCGCAGCAACATGGCGCCGTCAAGCCGTCCAGCGATCGTCGCCATCCTTCCCGACTGACAAGCTCCACTGAAGAAGGGAAGGTAATTATTATCCAGTCCATAGGTTAATTCCCCACCTTCCCATGGGGGGGGAGGGGGGAATGTCAGGCGGATTTCCTTACTGGGGCCGTTGCCCTTACTGTCTCTCTCCCCTGTCCATCAAATTTAGTGCTAGTGTGTTTCCTCCCTGGTTACTTCACTTACAACTGTTAGTTGCGTGTGTTATGCCCATTGTTGTGGGCGTGCTCTTGTATATTGTATGCCATCTTGTTCTCTTCGTCTTTCCGAATGTTATGTGGAAGAATGGCTCTTGTTGGAGCTTTGTGTATTTTGTGTCCATCCGTGCCCTACATAGCCAAAGGGGAAATTGGGCTTGCCGACTTCTGCCTGGGATATTGACTCTTGGCATCTTTCTGGTAATTTCCTCCCCAGATCCGGACCCAGGGACGAGGGGTGAAAGGTGTATTTGCTCTCATCATGATCTTGTAAGTGTTGCTCCTTTTCTTTCTAAGGTCTAACCGTAATGTGAACTAAAACTCAATTTCCCCTCGAGGCAACTCTTTTATACCAAGTTGGGCTATGTTGGTCATAATGTGAGCAGAACTCTCAAACTGTTTTGCTCTCACTCTCCCTCGCTTAATAAGAAAGAGAATAAATACAGAGAAGATTAACAGTCTCCAAATTGTCCTCCTGCGATATTTATTTACCCTGCATGCTACAAGCGTAGACCCAAATTCTCGATCCACGGGATATTCATGCCCTCTAACATTTAACCAATCCTGGGCCGTCTCTGCCCTGGAAATAACAACTGCCCTGGTTGCAGTCTGCCCCCACGCATCCCACCATTACGACTACAGCTTTCCCCCTCTCCAGGACCAATCCCCTTATTCCCAGCGTCGTTGGGCGGTTATGTGTCGTCCCTCCTTCATGTAGCTGCGGTTCTTGCCACCACCTCTTCCTTGTTTAGAAGATTTTTCATGAAAGGCTGATGATTGCAGCTTCAATTTGAGTAATAACCATCTTGTGAGGTTTGGTTTCTTGGTTTGTTCCAGTCGATCTTATGACCCTGCTTGGGATAGGACTTGAAAGTGTGTTTATCAAAATTCTGGGACTGCTGTTTTGGTTCGTCTTTCTTTGGCATGTGAGCGGTGTCTAAATGAAGGGCCAGCTTGGGAATTAGCCCTCTGAATAAAGTTTCGGCCTCGTGGATTGGTTGGTTACGGAGCTCTAGTCTCGTGGATTCGTTTAGGTTGGAGGCAGAGTGAAGGCTAAATCACATAACAGAAGCGTGGAGTTAAAGAAGGCTCGTGTATGCCAATTCATGGAATGAAAAGCAGTGAAGCAGGCCTTCTTGAAACATCGGCTTGAGATCCAGCTCTGAGGCCTAAACATAGTATTTTAAGGATGGACGACTGCACTGCCACTTCCTTCGGTATCTGCATACTAGTACCGAAATCCAGCTTAACTTTGGTAGTCAGGAATTCAAATTGCATGTAAGTCTCGAAGTATTTAGGATTGGCCGTACCATTGCCAAATGGCTTGAAAACCAATTTTATTTTCCAAGAAGAGATGGAAAAGAGGGGGGGGGGGGGGGGATTTGTCAAGTTCTACAGGTTCTCCTTTTCTTCTCAGAAACCACCGTTTTCGCATAAGAGTTGTCAGGAGTATAATAGGCTGATCTAGCGCAGAAAGTTCTTGGGATGCGGTCTCTTAGGCCAAAACAAAAATCAATGATGAGACACCTGTTCTTTCATGGGTGGTTTTCCACCGTGGGTTTGAACTCGAACCGATTGAAAATATCTTCCATGGTATTGACCAGTTCCAAAAGTGATATGTTGGATGGGTGATGGAAATGGGCGCATTTTGATGCATCATCCGCATCGTAATGACTTCAGGGTTCATGATATGAACCCTCTTACTTTCGTAGTTTAATTTTCCGTGCGTAGGTATTTTGCTTTCGCTTATCATCTTATCATCGTTTGCTCCTTCACTTGCATGCTTTCGTTTCCTCCAGTCGTCTATGAGACATCAATTACTGCTCTGCTCGCGTTCGCTTTTGCATCATTTACTTTCGCATCAAAGGCCTTTCTGGTTTTGTCCTCTTCCATCTTGACGTCGATGCGTCTGACATGCTGCCTTGGAGACGCCGCCCTGTGGCGGCGAAAATTGTAAGATCGGCTTGACGGTCTTGAACGACTGCTTTCGCTGGGAGACCGACGTCGATGCGAAGATTCTTTAAGCCTTTAGGATGGACTGCGAGGAGAACGAATGCTTAGTTTTAAAGTTTTACGTGAATGTTCGTCTGTATATTGGTTGATTCATTTGCAGACATAGTTGAAGCTGCCCTCAGGCGTGGCTGCAATGACCCAATCATCATTCGATTGGCGAAGCAGATTGTCGCGAATGTACAGGGCTGGCGTAAGTTTCAGTTCTGTTTGACCCGGTCAAAAGTGCATCAATTTCGGCTTTGGACAACGGTGCGTGCTCGGTTGTGCAGGGTACAGACAATTTTTTAATTCTCAATTTCCCTGACTTTTCTCGGTTTTCCAGGTGCATTCACTGGCAATTTCTAGGTGTTCACACGATGTTTAGTTACGGAAACAGGCAGTAGCTAATGTTTTTATTAATAATTATACGAAAATACTCCATCCCAAAAAAACAGATATTTAGAAACTAGACCAGACGGGACTAAACGCATTTTCATCACAGATATTGGTACTAGTTTGCGATTTGGTTTATTGAATTTATATCTAAAATACTGGAACATATTAAAGCACAAATTAAAATATTTATTACTAGCCTAGGATTTGTTTCTGGTCAGCTCATTCAATGAAACTTACACATCAGACAGAAAGGCATTTTTCCAAATTTCCCTGTCATTTCCCTGCTTTTCAAAAAAAATTCTTGTTTTCCCTGAAATTTCCCTGAGAGTGTTGCTCCTTTTTCATATTCTCGGAGATTTCTAGGTTCTCCAGGTTTTGTCTGACCCTGTTGTGACGTGATGTTGAGTTCTGTTTGAGTCCAATGCATTTTGACAGGTTCGACTGCAAGAGCTGATAGAAAGATCCAGGGGCTCTGGAAGCAGGCAGAGGTCAAAAGAATCTTGGCTCTTTTCCTACTCGATTCGGTGGGCTTGGTAAGTGTTGTAAATCTTGTACGTTTGCCTTAACGTCCATTTCATATACTTATTTCGATACCTCAGTTCAACTTATGTTAATGATTGTTTATGTCTTAAAACACTATTTATGTATTGTAGACGTCATTTTCTCAACTTATTCTATAACAATTAAGAGTTACGCATGCACTCGTGATGCTTTCTGCATGTGCAGAATTTCAATGTTAAACCTACTAGAAAAATAAAACCACTTGGGATCCAACCTTTGGAAACAAATCGTCTCTCTTCATGGAATAATTTCAGCCTAGGAAATTATGAGGCCTTAAGCCTTTCCCGTAAGCCTAATCAATGATGTCACGTTAATTCGGAGCCTAATCAAGGCCTAAACCTTTTCCATTAGGCAATTGCTTAATTTCCGCTGAGTGCCTAATAATATTGTTGCTTGTTCATTTTCAGAGTCCACAAGATTTTGTAACATTATATCAAGTTGAATTTGTAAGTATAATGTTTTGGTTTTAGGAATAGCTCAAACCATCTTCCGATAGGTATCTAGGAACCCACACGTCAAGACGGCTAGTCATGATCGCACATGCTGATACCATACCTCTTTATTTGCGTCGCTGACTGCCGTCATTAAAGCACTGGGGAATGGAGCCCGGGAATAACCCGTCCGCTTCAGGCTTAGTTAAGGCATAGTTTGTAAGTTGTGGCCTTACAATTTAACCTAATTCTTTAGGGCTTCCCCGGTTCTTGTAGAAATTGTTTCTCCCTTTTTTTAGCCTTTTTTCCGTTAGTAATCTTCCCGCGATCGGCCTTGAGTTTCGATGTCAGTTTCGAATATTTGACTTTCATTTTGCGAATTTCCTGTTGTTAAGAATTCCTAGTTGGTGATCCACGATACAGACTGCTGTGCCAAACAGACGAAATAGTTGTGGACTGGTTCCAAGTTTTCCTTGACAGATAGCATATGTTTGGGTGACAAATTGACTAGGGAGAACAAGAATTCCCGAAGGTCAACAACAGTTTTCTCTTCAGGTCGTGGACTTAGGAGGGGCAACAGTTGTATTGAAAGAGGGATAGTTGAGTCTGGAACGCAGGTCGGTAGAAGGAGGCGGTGAACCGCTGATACTGGGAGAAGAGTGATGAATGACGGTAGTCACCAAGTTCCCGCTTTCGCTTAGCGGTCTTTCGCCGATGTTATCCCTAGAAACTAAAGATGCCGAACAGTTTGGCATGTCACGGTGAAAGAGAAAAGAAGAACAGGACGTGAAAGGGAGGGCACGATGCCCGTAGAAACACGGGAGCTAGGGCCAGTTGAAGGAGTTGGGCTCTTCCTTAATTGCTTCATGCCACGTTCCTTCACTATTGGGAAATCTCCATTGAAAGAAAACTTTTCGCGAAAAAGACTGCATGTCCATACAAGATGAACTCTAGAGAATAATTTGATAAAAGATCATACAAAAAACCGATAGGGGTAAAGGGACCCATCAAGTTTCTGAAGTAGTGATATCAGAGCCAAAATGGCTGTCGCCAAGTTTGTGGTTCGAACCGTGATCACTCTAGTTCAACTGACAACACCGAGGTGTCAGTTAAGATGAGTGATCAGGTTGGGACGGAAAAATTGGTGGCAGCCATTTTGGCTCTGATATCACTACTTTCTATGGCAAAACTTGATGGGTCCCTTTACCCCTATGGGGTTTTTTTTGTGTGATATCACCCCTTTTGGTCGTTTTATGGTTTTGCTTTAGTGTAAGTATTGATTGTGAGCTCCTTATGAAAATCTAATTGTTTCTTGAACTGCCTGAAGAAAATTGTAACTTTGTTATAATTAATGGTCGCTGATTAATTATATTTCCAATATAGTGGCCGTAGTCTTCATTTTTTTTTTGTTCAAGGAGCATAACCCTTCACGGATTTGCTTCCGCATAAACAATTTAGTAGACAATGATATACTTTATTTATTTTAGATAAATTACAATTACAATGTACCACTTCGGTGTAATTGTGAAACGAAATTGTGAAACACTAAGTTACCAGAGTCTGCATTGTTACTCTGCTATGGAGGACAAATATTTGATAACGGATAGCGTGTTCCCAACGTTGACGAAAATAGCATTACAAATGATTACAATCTTTGGATTTAAAACATCCCCAAATTTGAAACCATAAAAGGCACCTATTGGAGTCAAATGTAAACTGAATGTAAAATGTCAAGCATATCTGTCACATACATTACTTTATCTGAGTGGAATTAACTAGTAATCAGTAATAAGCACGAAAATCACCTTTTACATGTTGACCTTTTTCGTATTGAAACCTTTATGCACAGTTCTGAAATAGGACTTCCTGTTGCCTACTCGGTAAACCCCGTAGATCTATACAATTTCCAAAGCTTACTGTCTCATTAATATTTAGCATTCAATACCAGAAAATGCCAGTTTAATGTCTCGGGTAAGAGAAGCAGTTGCTAACTTTCGCCCAAACACTGATAATGAACAACAACAATCAGACGGCAATAATTAGGCACCATGATTCCAACAATCTGAACTTGATAAGCTAAGCGCAAGCGCCCTTCTATATGACTTTGACCGCATATTAAACACCTTTGTTTTGTTAGGAGGGAAGTGCAGGACCGCACTTCAGGGTTAGCGCGCTGGTGATTGGCTAAAATTAATTAAATTAATTAATAGAAGTTAGAACAATATGGTAAAATGCATGCCAAAGGGAGATTGTGTAGCAAATTGCGTGTTCATGCATTTGCACACAGCGACGATTTAAAGATTCCTGGTAGAAGTTATAGCTGTTCTGCATTTTCACATTGGGGATCTTAACTATATTCAGTTGTGTTCATTCTGGAGAAATTCATTCATTCTGGAGAGAAATTCATTCATTCTGGTGAGAAACCTTTCACATGTGAATTGCGTGGTGCTGCGTTTTCACTAAGGGGAGCTTTGAACTCACATGGTCGAATTCATTCTGGGAAGAGACCGCTCACATGTGAATTATGTAGTGCTGCATTTTTATGAAGTGGAGATTTGAAGTCACATAGTCGAATTCACTCTGGAGTGAAACCCTTCATATGTGAATTATGTAGTGCTGCGTTTTCACAAAAAAAGAGCTTTGAACTCCATTGTAGAATTCATTCTGGAAAGAAACCGTTCACATGTGAATTGTGTAGTGCTGCATTTTCACAAAGAGGAGATTTGAAGTCACATTGTCGAATTCTTTCTGGAGAGAAACCGTTCATATGTAAAGTGTGTAGTGCTGCATATTCACAAAGTGGAGATTTGATGTCACATAGTCGAATTCATTCTGGAGAGATACCGTTCATATGTGAACTGTGTAGTGCTGCATTTTCACAATGAGGATCTTTGAAGTCTCATAGTTGATTTCATTCTGGAGAGAAACCGTTCACTTGTGAATTGTGTAGTAGTGCTGCATTTTCACAAAGAGGGCATTTGAAGTCACACTGTCGATTTCACTCTGGAGAGAAACCATTTAAATGCGAACTGTGTAGTGCTGCATTTTCACTAAAAGGAGATTTGAAGTCACATAATCTTATTCATTCTGGAGAGAAGCCATTTAAATGCTAACTGTGTGGTGCCGCATTTTCACAGAGAAGAGGTTTGAAGTCACATGGATCTCGCTTCTTGCTCTGTTCCTGCCCCAGCCGTGGGGGAAGGTGCAAACTCCGGAAGACTGCCGTGTACCTGGTGTCAGCGCACTTTCCAGGCTGGTGCAGGGCTGCACAACCACCAGCGTAATCACTGCAAACATTGTCCAGTGGATAGCTCTTCCGCCCCTCCTGTTCCTCCGCCACCCGCTTCCCAAGATCCTCCCCCTCCTGTGCCGCTCGAGTTGTGGCTTGCCCACCTCAAGGACTCGCGTCCCATTATCCACAGGATTCCGAAAGGTGCTCGGATCGTCGCCGCCGAGGCCCTGTCTGCCGTCATCGACCGTTGTGTTCTCGACAACTCGGAGGCGGCTTGGGCACGTCTCCTCTCCTTCCCCGCCTTGTGTTTCCACCTTCCTCCTTCCTCCTGTGATAGGTCCGTGTCCCTGGCCACGTTAATCAAGCAGTAGATCGTCGCTTTACTGCTAGACTTGTCTCCCGTGAGATCGGTCAAGGCGAGGTCACGCCCCCGTCGCAAAAAGTGCACCACCGCCGACTCCCTTAAAGGACTGGTTGAATTCAAGATCGCTGACGGTGACGTCAGGGGAGCCATTCGTATCATGTGTTCCGAGGATTCCTTCGCTTCTCACGACCCCGAGTCTTTGTCTGCCCTTCGTGACCTTCATCCTTCGGGAGAAGACCACTCCGATTTCCCTGATGGCCCCCCTCCTGGTTCCCCTTTCCTCAGGGTTTCTGACTCCGATGTCCTGCAGGCTTTGAACTAATTCCACTGCGGCTCGGCTGGGGGCTTAGACTGTCTTCGTCCGCAACATTTGAAGGACCTCATCGGTGATGGCCGCGGTGTTACCCGCGAACGCCTGTTGGGTTCTCTTGCTCGGCTCTGCAACCTCGTGCTGTCTGGTACGGTACCAGACTCGGTCTGCCCCTCTCTCTATGGTGCTTCCCTTGTCGCCCTGAGTAAGAAGAATGGTGGGATTCGCCCCATCGCTGTTGTAAACACTTTCCGCCGTCTGACTGCCAAGCTCGGCTGCCACCGCATCTCTGCTTCCTTGAGCGCCTCTCTTCGCCCCGTTCAGCTTGGTTTTGGGACCCGTGGGGGTGCTGAAGCTGCGGCCCATGCCGCCCGGCGGTATGTTAACCACCCACACGACACTCCCAAAGTGCTCCTGAAGGTAGATTTCAAAAATGCCTTTAACTCTGTGCGCCGCGACCGCCTTTTGTCTGCCGTGAAGGACAAACTGCCTCTCCTCTTCCCGTACCTTTTTCAGTGCTACAGGAACCCTTCGGCCCTTGCGTTTAGTGGTTCCCTCATCTCTTCGCAGCGCGGCGTGCAGCAAGGGGATCCGCTTGGGCCTGCCCTGTTTTGTCTGCTGGTTCAGCCTCTTGCTTCTTCAATGGCTAGTGAACTCAACGTCTGGTATTTGGATGACGCCACGCTGGCTGGGTCCTCCGTGTCCGTGCTCAGCGATTTTACTTCCCTTATCGAGAGCGCGGGTGACTTGGGGTTGGAAGTGAACCCCACCAAGTGTGAGCTCTTGCCTATCAAGGGATTCTCAGCAGCTCCTTCGTCTGCCATTGCTGAATTCCAAGAGGTCGCCCCGTCGATTCGTATCCTTGACCCCACCGATATCATCCTTTTGGGGGCTCCTTTGACTGAGAAAGCCATTGAGGAGTGTTTGAACTCTAAAACCGAGGCTCTCCGCACCATGTCGGCCAGGTTGCAGTCTCTCTCTGCGCACTGCGGCTTTTTCCTGTTGAGCAGGACATCCCAAAGCTCACCTATCTGCTTCGCTGCGCTCCCACCTGGAAATATCCGGCTGCTCTCTCGAGATTCGACGAAACCCTAAAAGCCGCCTTTGAGTCCGTCACCAACACTCAGCTCTCCCTGCCGCGTGGGATCAATGCTCCCTCCCTGTCTCTCGTGGGGGCCTGGGCCTTCGTCACACTTCGGACTTCTCTCTCCATGCCTTTCTTGCCTCTTCCTTTGCCGTCTCCTCGCTTGTCCAGGATGTGTTGCCTTCTCCCTGTAGGGTTGTTCCTGACGTTTTGTTGGCTGACGGCCTTCACCGCTGGACGCAGGCTAGTGGGCTGCCCCCTTTGGTTGGGGATGCTCGTGGGTCTCAGCGCGACTGGGAGAAGCCTTTCATCGAGAAGACAGTTCTGTCCCTCCATGTCCAGGCTGCCACCCTTTCGGATAAGGCCCGCCTCTTCAGCGTGGCTTCCAAGGAAGCCGGTGCCTGGGTCAATGCTCTTCCTTCCCCGCAGCTCGGCACCCATCTTGACGACGGGTCTTTCCGCATTGCCATCGCCCTCCGCCTCGGCTGTCGTATTTGTGAGCCACACATTTGTCCTTGCGGAGCCCTGGTTGACTCGTCAGGCATCCACGGTCTGAGCTGCAAGAAGAGTGCTGGTCGGTGGTCACGTCACTCTGCGGTCAACGACCTTCTGAAGAGATCTCTCGTGTCTGCCGGTACCCCTGCCCAACTCAAGCCAGTCGGCCTGGACCGTGACAACGGCAAGCGCCCCGACGGGATCACCCTCATCCTCTGGTCCGGTGGCCGGCAATTAGTTTGGGACTTCACTTGCACTGACAGTCTTGCCCCTTCCTATGTAAACTCCACGTCCACTGGACCCCTGAAGGCTGCCCAAGCCGCCGAAGCTCGAAAAAGGGCTAAATATGCATACCTAGACAACAGGTGTATGTTCTGTCCGGTCGCGGCGGAGACCCTGGGATTCATCGGCGGAGAGGGCCTCTCCTTGCTGCACGCCATTGGCCGGAAGATTTCCCTCGTCTCCGGGGAGAAACGGGCAACCTCCTTCCTCCTCCAGCGGATTGGTGTTGCCATTCAACGAGGCAATGCTGAGCACCATCCCCGCTGGATCCAGCCTGGACGAATACGTCAGTCATCTCTTGAGTGCTTTTTTTTTTGGCGGACTTTTGTGTGTTGATTGATGTTGCTTTACTTTCACGTTTGTCTGCTTGTGCTACGGGGTTTTGCTTTTGTTGATTCCCCATTTGTCACCGTTATTGTTGTGTTTTTTTTTTTTTTTTGTATATCTGTTTTACCTGTGGTCTAATAAAATTATTTAGATATCAAAAAAAAAAAAAACTAAATCTCTAGAGAGAAAGAGCACTTTGCCGGCTCCCAGTCTGGCCGGCTAAAAATGGTTTCTTTTGCTGAAAAAAGTGCATTACCTGTCAATTCTGTGCATTGTTGTCTCAACGATGCTGCTTGCTGCTTGAGACTTGAATAGTTGCCCATGTGTGGCTCTCCCTATAAAGGATACCAGCTCGGGAAGCTCGTCATCTCTTTGTCCCTCAATTTGTCAAAAGGTGACTTGAGAGGGGAGGCAGGGTGGGCCTAACGTAACGCACGTTTTTCAGCAAAGGAAACCATTTTTAGCCGGCCTGGCTGAGGGCCAGCAAAATGATCTTTCTTTATGCTGGAAAAGTGCAATACCTGTCAATTTTGTGCATTGACAGGCCGACCTCGTCGAAAATGGTGGCGGGCACCTTTTGCCTGAGTCCCTGGGATTCTGAGGCTGCTGTCACCCTTCCTTGAATTTTCCTTTCCCCATACCGCGGAGGTTAAATGGTGGAAGTGAGTGTGAATCGGATGATAGTGAAATGAACAACAAGGTTTCGCTATCGTAATTACTTTTTATGGGTGAGCTGTTGGTCTTCACTTGAGCTTGCGATCTTCGGACAGGACAGGGAAGCTGAGTACGGGATCCATTCTCTTGAGCTTCAGGATGCGAGGAGGCGCGCCGCGGGGGGCGGTTCTGTCCTTTTTTTTTTAAACGGGTCGTAAGCCGGAGTGTGGGTACGCTACAGTCAAAGCTGGGGCAGGAAGGCCCGAGATTTCGGAGTGAGTCGGGTAGACAGATAAAGGTGTGATTGAAAATTTTACCATTGAATCAAGAATTTTGATGGGTTTGTAATTTCACGTGAGTCGGCCAGCGCAATATGGATTTTTTTTTTGAACTGATAAGGGTGCAAAATAATTCATGGTATGAGTGAATAAATTCGTAATTTGGAATTTTCAGGTTTTTCCTTTTTTTTTTTTAATCAAAAAAGACAAGGGCCTGAAGGGCCTCTGCTGAAGCGTAAAAAGAAGAGTTGGGAAAGAAGAGATACTTTTTTTTTTATAAAAAAGGAAGGCTGCCACGGCTAAGGTTCATTAATGTGAAGAGGGGTTGCGAAGGCCATAATGATAACCCTTAGTTTTTTCCGGCAAGGGGAGCAGGGGATGTCATTTGTTGGCAGTGTAGACAAGGGACAGAGGTCAGGGTGCAAGGGAACAAAGGTGACATCATTGTCAAATTGCTAAAGAGAAAAGGCCCTGAGCTTATGATCTTGGGCTGTGAAATTGATGCTTTTCCAGGCATCCATGACAGCTTTGTGGCGGCTCTCAAGATGGTGGTCAGGTGGATTCTGGGGAAGAGCCATGTCTTCAAGAAGAGGTGGTTCCACTCGAGTCACTGGCAATTGGAAGGGAGACTTTGAAGTCTGATCCGGGGGTCTAAAGGTTGAGAGAGGCTTGGGTGTAGAAAAGGGCCGGGGTCCTGTAAGATGGTTTCCACGACTTTTCAATGGTAGTACATGAGAGGGACCAAGGCATGAAGGATTGTGGCTCAGTGAGACCTCCGTGAGGCGGCAGTAGAGAAGTAGTCCTCTTCTTTTTAAGGGCTTGTTGTAAAGTTAGTAATGTGATTTGAAGGAGATGAGCACTGTTCGAGGATCGTAAACTGTCGATCTCGGTTTTCAAGTCCGTTATTTGCTTCCGTTGACTTGAAATACGTTCTGCGTAGAATTGGTTTGACTCGGAGGCAATTAATGTCGAGCTGCACTTCAGAAGCTTGTTTGAGCTTAAGTTTATGCTTGATCATTTTGAAAATTTCTCTTTGGTTGATAATCGTAGGTTCTTCAGATTCCGAGCTGAAGAGGGGGTAACTTGAGGTTAGGTCTGATGACTGGTCCGGGGGAGGCAGGCAGAGCTCCTCATCCCCAGAATGACATGGTGATGGGCCGAGATTCGGGGAGTCGAAGGTGGGTGATGGTATGAGGGTCTCGTCTTTGTTATGAGAGTGTGGCGTCACAGGGACTAGCACCTCATATTAATCGTCAGTAGTTTTGGGAGCATCGATGTCTAGCGGAGATGATGGGTTGTCGATGATAAGGGCTAGAGGGTCCTCTTGTTCCTGTGGAGCTTTGGCAAGTTGTGAGACGAGGTTGTCTTGCCTTGGCTCGGACGTTGGGATGGCCGTTGTGGACGAATTTTCAGAATGGCCTGGCGTAGTTGGCAGTTTGGATGAAGTGGCGGAAGGCCATTTCTTCTTCGGTGTAGGGGACTTGTGGGGGGCTTTGGGACGGTTTACCGTTTGTTGTTAGCGTCTTGCAGAGGAATGTTGCAAGGCTGAAATAACTTTCCAATCTTCAAAGGGAATCTTCACACAGATGGGGCAAGGATTGTGAAAATAATTGCACTAACGGTGTACTTGACATACAGAAGTGTGAGGGTCTTTCCGATGAGGATTGTGTAATCCTGGGCAGTTGCAGGAACCGGGGTCTTGGATCGTGGGGATTCTTCCTTTGTAGGGGTCCTCCATTGTAGGCAAAACGGGCTTGAGGGTCTTCACCATACCGGAAAGTCTGAAATTGCAGGGTGCTAACAAACTGGAGAAAATGGAAATAAAGCAAAGCGTTGTGCGCAAGAGGCGGGAACGGGAGGGAGCCTCGTTTTGGATTCAAGAGGGTGAAGCCAAGTTGGTTGGTAGGGTAGGCAGGAGGGAGCAGGTTGTAGCATGAGGCAAGACTGCCGTGACGTCATGAGATGGAAGCGGCGCTGAAAGAGTGAGGTGGTTAGCAGCAGTGGAGAGACAGATGATTCCTGGTGAGATGACCGAAAGGAGCCATGAAGACATGTGACAGGGCCGAGAAAAGAGACGTCGGTGTTGTTGCCCGGAAAGAAAACGTTTCGGCGGTAGAGCATGAAGATGATTTAAGAGTTTGCCGTAGGCCGAAGGGGTGCAGTTTGAAAGGATGGTTCAATGAAGTTAACGGTTCTCGAGGCTTGAGGTGGGTGTAATCCACTCCAGGAGAGGAAGATGTGGCCTAAGAGGGAGGCTTGTTGATCTGGTCGAAGGGAACAACCTGGTAGAGACCGGATATCCAGAATTCGGTGCGTAGTGGTGTGGGAGGACAGGGATCTGATGAGAGGAGCTGTTGAAAACAGCTGGGAATGCCAAAAGGAGGAGGACAACAGGAACAATGTCACAACGGTGACATGAACCATCCAGGCGAAGCCTGACGTATAGCGGTCGTCGTGTGCGAAAGAGCGTATGATGCGAGGAGATCAAAGCACAACTGGAGAAGGTTGGCATCACCGGCGACGTGGGCAACACGGCCAAAGCCGGCCGCCTAGTGGTCGTCGGTGTGCGAAAGCAATGTAGTATTAGAAGAGCTAGCCATAGCGACGACGTTGATTCCGGCTTCTTCGGCGAGGGCTAACTTGTCTTCGGGAACAGGAAATCTTGTGGGTACAGCAGCAGAATGAGCGGCCGTCGGAACGGCAGCTGAGACAAAGAGATGACGAGCTTCCCAAGCTGGCATTCTTTATAGGGAGGGCCGCGCATGCGCGATAGGGTCCCTGAGGCAGCTATTCAAGTCTCAAGCAGCAAGCAGCGTCGTTGAGACAACAATGCACAAAATTGACAGGTATTGCACTTTTCCAGCTAAAGAAAAAGCATTTGAGAATAAAAATGCTAAAATTTACAGGTAAAGTATATTTTCGTTTTACGCAATAGAAAAACAATTTAAACAGAATTTCTTTTTATCTTAATTAACCCTACAATGGCCAACGGGTGGTCCAATGGACCACGAAACTGTTTTTTTCCTTTATATATCAAATAATTTTTTGGTCCACAAACCCATTTTTTTTTTCACAAATGATGTTTACAGCGATATGAAAATATATTCGTGTATTAATGCATTTTAATGCGTGTGTCCAATGGACCAAGTCTTGGACAACTGTGTACCCATTCGTTTCACTTATGGAAAACGTGTAGTCCACTGAACCACAGTGCACAACTACTCCAGGACCTTCTAGAAGCTAGCAGGAGTTCCTGAAAACGTGAAGTAGAATGTGTTTCACATGACACCCAGTGAAATGCCACTTAAAATAATGCACCACCTGGAAATCTTCTTATTTGTTCTGCAATTAAGTATGAAATTTCAAAACACATTTTTATGAAAGAAATTTTTTCTGAGTTCAAAATTTCACTGATGTAGTTACTGCTAAGACCAATTTACTGGAAACAGTGGAAAGACCACTAAAATAAACTCTACCACCAAATGCTCCTTTTGCATTAGCAACATAGCTACGACTGGGAAGGTGAAACGTGCTGTACCGCAACAAAGACAAACATGCTCAAAGTGCCGCAGAAATTATGGCAATAACCATAAAAATTATCTGTACTCTTTGCAGCGACGATGAGGCTATTATTCATTAAGTCAAAACATTGACATCTTCCACTCCTAGTCTTCAAAAGGCGTGTTAAGTACATTTTATATCCCAGTGTTATTACTGTTTCGTGTTTAACCGAAATATGTAAGGTAAAACTTAAAAACTCTTTCTGAAAATTGTTCTTTATTGCTAATTTTATCCTAAAAGTCTTTTTTTTTAAATCCCCATCCATGGTGTGAACATGCCAATAGCACATAAATTCGTAAATACCGAGTCACTCATTGATTTATTTTTTTTTTATATGTTGCCACCCCTTGGCCATCTACGCACCGAAAAAAGGCTTGGCCATGGTTGGGTTAAACCGGAATTAAACCAAGACTGACGATCTTAAGCCATGTTGGCTGCATCTCCAGTGGCATGTGTAAAAATGAAATTAAGGAAGTAGATCAACAGTTTCTCAAACAACATGAATATGGGATACTTCAAACACCAACCAAACACAGTAATATGGCCAAACCTTTTAAAAAATAGTGATGTGAGATTGGTAAAACATGTCTCTGGTTTGGCCAAAGTGGTTGGCAATTTTCTTTTTGCAGTAGGCGAAAGTAAGTTTGGTGTGATTAATGCTTTTTGTTTCTTGTGTCCGGAATATTAACTAACAAAGTAAGCGGTTCTGCCCGATTGAGCGTATATCTTGTTGGTGATCGGCAATTGTTCTACAGCTCGTCACATTTTGACAAGCAACTGATTTTTAGCCGTCAGGCTCTGATCGGCAGATATCATTTCGGTACAGCCTAATAGCAAATAATTAGCTACCTTTTTGCGACTGATTATCAGGTTCTCTTTGTGCCAGACGTTGTCGAGCCTGCTCTCTACGTGCAGCAATTTCCTCTGAAGTTAAAGGTCTAAAATGTAAAAAATGAAATACTTTAACACTAAAATGATAAACCAGGCCGGTTTTGTGCTTGTTAAAAATGATAAAAAGTCAAATGGTACCTCTGTTTGTTTCTTGGTAAACTTTTTCTCTCGATGGTAAACATTTTTGAAATAAAAACTATTACAGGAGCCTGGTGAGTTGATGCACATGACAGAAAGCCTGCAAATATAATACAGAGTCACTATAGACAGAACTCGCAAACACACACATAAAATCGTTATCTTTTCTCAAGCTCCAGCATTTGATACAAAATAAAAAGAAATAATATGGTACATGACTGTGCAGCACTCTCACATCTTAACAAGGCCGATTAAAATTTTTCAATACAGTGTTTTAATTTTTGTTTTCATTTGTGTAACTGCTAACACTATTTTAAGAACGACAAGGGCAAAACGAATACGGTTTCAGCAAGCAAAATAGCAGAAACATCTGCTTGTTTGGGGCTCCATTCTACTGAATGGTTGACACCCAGGCCTAGGACAATTTTTTACCAACTGATCATTTAATATGACATTAAATGATCAATTGGTAAAAATTGTCCTAGGCGTGGGTGTCAACCATTCAGTAGAATGGAGCCCCAAACAAGCAGATGTTTCTGCTATTTCGCTTGCTAAAGCAGTATTTGTTTTGCCCTTGTCATTTGCCCTAGCAAGCGTAGCCTACCTCTCATCCACAAAGTATTCTCTACTGACGAGCCCAAACAAGAGCGAAACAGTCTGTATGTCCTTGTGGGTGAGAGCTAATTGATATTTTAAGAAGTAATGTACACTTTATTGTATACAAAAAAATATGTTAATCAACTAAATCCACATAATGTAATATTGTATTATTGTTATTTATTTCCTAATCAGGCCACCAAATGGTCCACACGTACAACTACAAATATAGGTTTACTGGCAGACACGTTTTTTTTTTGCAATGGGATAATATTGCGGAATTCCGCGACTGCATTTATTTTGTATTTTTTATTTCCAGCAACTAGATGATGTGTGGGTCACCACAAGAGCTCAACGAACTACATTTAATGGCGTGGAATTTGTAGAATTAAGGATTTTTGCAGACAATTGCAGAATTGGGGTATTTTATAACTGAATTACCAAATTTCAAAATGTCGCATCGCTTCCTTTGAAAATCTGAGTCCATGTTTACGTCTGTTACGCTTAGATTTCAAAAGAATGGGTATTCACGTTTCCAATATCCTAGCAAATTTTCGACAGCCTGGATTTCTGGAGTTGGAGAGGCTCAGAACGACTGTCTTGTTCAGGCTACTACGGCACCGCTCACTCCATCGTGATCGTTCCATCTGCTTTTGAATGCGACGCGGTGCCATAGCCTCCGTAACTTGCATGCCTCTCAGCAGAAACTGGATGCTTGAGTTTGAAGGTCACTGGATATAAACAGCATCACAGTCCCCACACGCAACTCTGTAAACACCCTCCCGGGTGTTCTTAATGTGCTTCAGGGCTCCATCTTGTTCACTGGCTTCACTTCTTTTTCTTGTTTAGTCCTCAAGATAGACATGCTTTTTTATCAGGTGATCTTTCAGGGCCTTTGTGTTCTAGATGTATGATGTAAAACCATACAAGAGAAGGCTGTTCTGATGAACATCCAGGGACCTTCAAACCCAAGCATCCAGTATCTACTGAGAGACGAGTTTAATAAGTTGCTGCGGGAGAAGTGGTGTACTGGCCTGCAGGTTACGGAGGCTATGGCCCCGCGTCACATTCAAAAAGCTGACGAACGATCACGACAGAGTGAGCGGTGATGTAGTAGCCTGAAGAAGACAGTAGTTCTGAGCTCCTCCAACTCCATAAATCCAGACAGTCGAAATTTGTAGCAATATTGGAAAGGTGAATATCCTTTCTTTTGAAGTCTAAGCGTAACAGATGTAAACAATTAACAAATAATAATAAAATTTTTTTCAATTTCTACATAGGTTAAGTAAGAAACTCAACTTTCTGCTTGATTTTGCAACAGCAACAACTAATGCATTTTGGGCTCCACATTTATACTTAATTTTGTGTCACATGATACGAAAACACTGTGGGATAATAACGATGCAGAATCGTTACTTTTCTACTGCAGAAAGCGTCACTGAAATAGTGACGAGCTTTTCGCAGAAAACTCGGATCTCTAGTTTTATGGCCAATGACAGAAATAAAATGACAAAGAAAACCGGTGCAAGCAAAAAGAAAACCGGTGCAAGCCGTCAACTACATGATGTCACCATACAATACCTAGTACCCCCACTTTGACTAGCAAAAAAATGAGTGATCATGTGCAAAAATATAGCTGCATTTGAAAAAAAAGTACAAACCAACAGCAGTTATCTAAACAAACTGGGGTCGCAAGGTGTTCAAATTTACACACAAAAAATATGGCTTAACTATTAATTCTAGTATCATACTTTTTTTATATTCAGCGATGTAATTCATCAAGAAGTGGAAGAGCAACTTGTGTATGATGACTATACATACGGTCGATTGGCGCCGATAATCACGGTACCAGTAGCTGCATTTTTGTCCGATAATTTAAAACCAAAACTAAATAACTTTTTTTCTTGTGGTTATGTAGTACAAACGTTCACAATTATGTTTATTGTAAAGTACAGCATAGATTTTAACCCTTAAATTTAAAAATGTCACATGGCTTACTTTGAAAATGTGAGTCCATGTTTACTTCTTGTATACTTAGATTTCAAAGGAAAAGATATTTTTAGTCCCAGTATCCTTGTAGGTGTTAGACAGTGTGTTTTTCTGGAGTTGAAGGGGGCTCACAAAGAGTGTCTTCGTCAGCTACCACATCATTGCTCACTTCGCGTGATGTGGTAGCCTGACGAAGACAGTCATTCTGAGCTCCTCCAACTCCAGAAAAACTAGACTGTCGAAAATTTGCAAGGATACTGGGACAAAAATATCTTTTCCTTTGAAATCGAAGTGGACAAGCCGCCTTAAATTATTATTATTTTTTATTAATTTGTTTAACACTGTAAATAACTATTTCTTGTTAGCAAACAAGAAGGTGGTTTGTTTTGGTAAAGTATTATGTTGGTTCAATTGTTTTGATTTGTACACCGAGATTTGGTTCGGTTTTGCATTCCGGCATCAGTATCAAATTTAATAAAGTGTTATCCGAAGAGACTTACAAAACAAACAAATACACATATTTTATTTGATTAGAATTTGGAACTTGGGGAAGTAGGCTTTAACCTACAAGGAAATTAGCAAAGATTTTAAATTAAATTGCTTACAAGTGCAGAAATAGGCAAGTTTGTCAGAAAAATATCCACTTTTACCCAGCAGAAGGCATATACTGAGGGTCAATGTAGTATAAAATATGCCTTCCATCTGTATTCATTTTTCAAGACAAAGGCTAGAGAAACAAAGTTTTTTTTTAACTAGTAATACTCTACTTCTTTTTAATTCTTGAGTTTCTGGAGGCAAAGAATCAAAACGTTGCAGGTGAAGACACATAAGTTTTTCAGCCCTTTCTTCACTCATTTCCAAAGGACTTGGCAGCTTTTTACAAATCATATCTGCAACACACATTGAATTACAAGAGTGGTACACATTTAGAATAAAAGAAAAAATAGAAACTGTTCTACACAATAATACTACGCACACACACACACACACGCACAAAACTGAATTAAAACGTCACTTACCTAAGGTGGCGTTCGATAAAGGTAGCCATTGGTTCATTATAGCTTGGAGAGGAACCCGCAAATCTGAATGCCTCATGTCCCGAGAATTAATTTTCAAATTTAGAGAACTTATAATTTTCTCCAACATATCCTTATCCCTAAAAAAAATTCCAGAAAACACTTTAAAGTAGTAATGATGGAAAAAACATCAATACATATATTAGCAGTCAACTGTTTTATCTAGTGAAGTAGGCCACTCTCTAGGTATAATAAGTTAGTACTACACAAGCTTCAGCAGTTTTTGGTGACGGGCACACTAAGTGGCTAACTTGGTGGCTACCTCCAGGTAAGGATGCACCGATTACAATATTCTATGCCAACGTTGAAAAAACATCGGTTGATAGCCGATTCTGACATCTAGCGGTCTGATGTTTAAGAAAGTGATGTGGGAATGTTACATTTTTCTTGGAGTAAAAAATAATTAAGAGGATTTCACAGACATAATTTACAACTACTGTCGGCCTAAAATTTAGCAACCAGAAATTAATTCTAGGCACATCTGTCACAAAAACGATTTAATAAAATAGTGGATATCTGAGGTTTTAACATCTGCCTAAACTTGATACCTATGCTCTGAAGACGCCAAAAAAGGGAGATGTCCGATGTCAACATTGGTGCATCTCTACGTTAAGGGCAGATTTTATAATATCAAGGTCGAAATAATGAAAATGCTACATCAGAATGGTGGTCAGTGTTAGCAAGGCTATTTACTGTCTTCACTTCTGTTCTTCTTGTATGCAGCTGATAATTCAGTCAGGGTGTACACTAGAAAACCCAATTTGCAGATAATCCAAACTGGTTGGTTGCATGGTACCAAGGCAAAAACTGACACCAGCGTGATCTTAACACGCTCATTAACTGGATGACAATGTTAAAACTGAATATAAATAAAAATTGGTGCAAGGTGGTTCACTGTAGATACCAGAATCCAAATTACCAATAGAATCCTAGCAGCAACGTTAATCAAACTGCTGACCAAGAGAAGTTCTTGGTGTCATTGTGGAGTTTTAAGTACCAAACAACCATGACAAAGCTAATGTGACTAACTAAAATCTAAGACTTTTATGAGGAGCATTAAAAGGTACATTTCTCCTGGTTGGCTTTCCTGTATGGCTCAATTTTGCAACATTACTTCAGATGTGTGTTTAACGATTTAATATGATTTAATGTGTTGCGAAGGCATTCATTTCCTATTTTTCCCCTCAAAAACTGTTTTGCTACATTCACTCTAACCTACGTAAATGTTGCAAAAGCTATTTCGCTCAGGATGCTTGAATATGGTGGTGGTGGCACGTCCTTTTAAATGCATTCCAGAAGACAGGAAACGAGAGCCTTTTCCAATCTACCAGAATACAGTATTTTACAGTACTTTGGTAGGTTAGTAATGTTTGTTTTTTGACTTTGTTGTTTTTGCAGGCCAAAATAGACAGGTTAACAACTTTGAAAGCGTTTCAATTAAATTGAAAACAAGCTAGAAAAGGCTCTTCTTTTTCCCATTTACTGCACACCTGCATCCTGCAACTTTGTGATGCCAGAAGAAGCATTCAGTGTTGTCCACAAACTTACGTCAGGCCAATCCTCGAATTTGACAGGGTTGTGGTCTCCTTACCGGATAAAAATATCAACATTACTTCAAAGAATACCTACTTGTCTGGCCCTGAACGGCTAAATAAATTTTGCCTGCCATCATAAGAAAAAAGACAAAAAGGACCTGATCATAACATGCAAAGTCTTATGCAGTGCATAAAATAAACCAAACATTCACAAAAAAGTAACACATTCTCGTTTTGACATCTCTACTCAGTCCCATTATCAAGTGACATATTTTAATGTTTCACTTGATTGTGCTGGGCACTGGCGTCAAAGCATTGTGAATGTGTCATTTTTTTGCACTTTCGACATTTCTTATGTGGTATACCATTCATTAAAGAAGGGAAATATTCGACTAGACCTCTCTTTTAAATGCTAAGGTTATCTCGGGATGGACAGGGCCAATTCTTCTAGGAAATTTCAATGGTCTTTTACGCACCACAATTAACGTAAGCATGAGAGCATTTCCAGAAACCTTCTCTTCATGAATGGAAAGGCATGGGCTGAGATAATATCCTTAAAGCTGGTTTTCCTGGCGAATAGGAGCAGATGGGTAACTGCTTGTGAAAGCCACGCACATACATTCTACTTTATTAACCCATTAAACAGATACAGTGAAGCCTACACGATAATAGTCAGTGCATAAACCAAATTAATATCTAAATCTACTGGAACTACGAACCAAGTGGAGACCAATTTCACAAATATAGTTCATATTTATCAAACTTTATATGTACCTTACAAATCTTAGCGCTACAATTGTGCGTACTGTTTATTTCTACCCACACTTACTTTCTTTCTATAGCTGCTTCATATACGGCCCATATATTTTCTAATATAAACTGTACAAAAAGAGGCTTCTTTGCTTTGGCCTTCAAGAAAAATAAAAATTAGTTTAAGAAACAAAGAACAAATATAAATATTAAAAATACTACCGGTAATTCGGTCAAAGTTTTTGGCATACCTGCGCCCCTTTCATAATTCGTTTTGCTTTGACATTGACATAAAAGTCTCCCCATAAAGTTTTGTGCAACACTTCTTCTTTGACACCTAATTTCTTTGCATACAGTGACACAAAGTGTGATATGCTAGAAAAAGAAGGTACAATCGTCAATAATTTAACTGATAGGATTTGTTCAGCCTAATGGAAAGGCCACAATGAAAAAGTGCAATGGAAAAGCCACAACTAACTGTTTATTTTTATTTTGTAGTACGCGATTACTTTGAAGTTTTCGTTATCAGAAGCACACTAATGCTATTATAGAAGTTCCGGCCCACTTACGGGCATTATTAGACGTTTTAGTAGAAAAAAGAAAATTAATATCGAATCGGGACCCTTCACATATGTTAATGATTGAGAGAATGTCCAGAATAGTTACTAACGGAGTCTGGCAGTATCTCATGACTACCATAGCCAGCAGGTGTACCAGAACTTTGCTAGGGTCTCCTTACCAGTTACTGACCAAATCAGCTTCGCAAGCAGATCAGATGAATTCTGCTACCACGACCACCTAGATGGGAAAGCCGAAACTCTATTTACACCGAGTTTCTTACAGCCAGTGTTCATTCCTTACACTTACCTGAATCCCCAACCATCTACTGCACTGGCAAACAAAACATTGCCTTGATCTGGTGAAAAATAGACATGAGAATCATCTGTGTCTTCAAGTCCTGAACTCCAGTCATACACCTTGAATATCAAAAAAGAATGTAAAAAAATAGAAATTAGTAGGAATGTAACAGAATGGAGGAAAAATACTCTACAGAGATGTGTGATACCCATAATTTTAAATCAACACAGATGCTTTAATCTGAGCGAGTATACATCAGTATTAATAGTATCATGCTTTGGTAGACAGTAGTATAGCCCACAAGCTAATACGATGAAATCTTTACTGCAGCTAGTGCAGATATCTAAGTCAAAGACAATGCTTTTTTTTTCGCTACTGCTACAATTTTCAGAAAGAAGAATATCCCCATTTTGATTTACAATGCCGATGCATTTTCTTGAAGTATAACATTATTTTAGCAGGTATTATTGTGCAGCTGCTGCTTAACTAAAAGTCACAACCATAGCAAACAGCATAGCACGACGTGGGATCAAAAACAGTTCACAATTCCCAGGTAGGAGTCTAACTAAAAAGTATTTATTTCTATGTGAAACCATGACCTACATCACGACTGAAATGTCATGAGGAAATTATAATATAAAATAAACCAGTGTGAATTGTAACAAAATTTTATCATGTGCGATGGAATGATTAACAAAGTTAACTTCAAATAAATTACTGTATGTCTGAATAAAAGTACACCTTTTTAAAATTATTGTTGGTCGAGATTATGGTCCAATGAGCAATGCCAACTTCTATTTCTGCTTTGACGACAAGCGTGAGAAGTCACAAGCTTCAGAATATGACAATACCAGCTTGTAGCTTCCATTAGTACCCAAGCTGTGAAATCACACAAGCCGCGATCTGTAGAATTAACACATTTACAACTGCAATTTAATGAAAACCAAAGAAATCTAACGTGTTACAATTGTATAAGCTTTGCAAAATGTATAACCCGTCACTGGTCAACAGTTAAAAGTAAACTGAACCACCTGCACATTCACATTCAACGCTCACATTTCTATTTCCCCAGCATGGTACAGCAAGAAGCCTGACTGCCCGTCCACTTTGGATGTCAGCCAATGTGCAACAGTTGGCCTTTACCGCAAGTGCTGTGTTGACAATATCAAGGACTCCTATTCTATCCTTGATAGGATAAGTAAATCTCGATGTCTGAATGTCGAAGAGATAAATGTACCAGCAAACTCACAGTTATTCCACAATTTTGCACAGGGACAAACATTTAAAAGCACAAGCCAATACCTAAACTGAACATCAGATAAAATGAATAACTTTTACTTAATAACAATATTGGTAATGTGCAATAAAACTAGCCACAGCATACAATTTTCACAATATTGGGAATGCGACTGCAATGAATACTGTATATAATTCTGGCTTCAATGTTGAATGCATTTTGATAATCAATAATTTCAACCAATTGCAAGTCTCTTTTTAACGAAATCCATGCACTCAGTTTTCGACACGATGTTGACCAATCACCCTGAAAGAGTCCATCTACACATCTTTTTCAGGCCCTGCTACTATTGTGCAATCTCCAACTACTGTATAATCTCTTATCTACATCGTTGCAGCGTCACAGTTCAAAACTCCACACTCTATAGTTAAACACGATTAAATAGCGAGTGTGCTGATTCGTTTTGAATTTGTGCGTAGAACTGTGTGTCGATTTCAGTAAAATGAACCCTTCTCCCTCATCAGAAGTCCAACAATCACACAATACAAACAAACATTACACAGTTAAGCTGTCCGTTTTCAATAAAAGTGAGTATAGGGACCGCATCTGGACCCAACATCCAATTCTGATTCTGAAAAAGTGGATCCTATTTTTCAAAATTGTTTAAAGAATGTAAACAAAAAAATTAACTTTCGTTCGGTAAAGTCATTGGCCCATGAAGTGACACAATGTAGCGACGTCGGGTGGAGAAATAATAATTAAACATACATTTATTTAGAGGGAATGGTGCGTTTTGTACCATGGCAATGTGTTGGTGCTCTTATTACGTCCGGAGGATGATGATTTTATTCGGTCATAGTGTTAGATGTTTGACTGGCTCTTTGTATTGTTTAGAAGGTTTTACCGTAGATTTATTTTTGTCCCTTTTTCTGCCCAGTATTTATTACATTTTTAGTTCTTGGTTTAATTTGGAAGTTTGTTATGACTGATTAAGGTTTGTTGTACTAGCTTTGTTGGGCTTGGTTATTTTTTCTATTGTTGTCGCTTTACTGTGTTTCCGTTACTAAAAACCATTACTAATGTTACTAATGTTTACTAATGTTTACTAATGTCTACTAATGTTACTAATGTTTTTACTAATGTAAAAACCATTACTTATGTTTACTTGCGATGGTGAACACACGAGATACGTTCAACTGTAGTTGTTAGGGTCAGTGCCATCTTAATAAGGGCTAAATGGGAAAATGATACATCAGGATGCAAGGAAAGATGTGAAGTCATTCGTACTAGAGACTGTCATCAGGAGGTAAATACTGTGTATTATGTGAAATTACCGTTAACGTTTCCATTCAAAGTGAACTTTATTCCAATGTCACTGGGAAAATATTATGTACGTTATGGTGGGACATCACGAAAAGCAACCCGTACCAGTGTTACGAAGATGATCACATCATCTTAGTCAAGCACTGACCCGAAAGACGCTTTTTAACCCGCAACTTGTAGTACAACTACAATATCTCCTTCCGTAATTTTGTTAAGTTTCACCTCAGCCCACAATCATCTCAAACACCCCCCCCCCCCCAAGAGTAAATAAATTACTTAACCGACGCATTATTTACCCACATTTCCCCCGACATTTCAATTATGACTCGCTGTAGTAAATAGTCTAGTGCTTCTTGACTATACCGAATAAAAGGTGAATTAAATTAATTATCACGTACTTCTTTTTACGCAGTACCGAAAGTGTTCCAGTTACTCCAAACTAGCAAATTTTCGAATGCCTATACTGGCATTCTTCTTCAGGCTTGGGCAATGAGACGCACACGCACCAACTGTCCTATTTCCACACCGAACGTGATGATTCAAATTCCGCCCCGCTCCATCCCACCAATGTATCAACTTTCCAGGTTGCCGCTGTCAAGCTCTGTGTGTGTCGCTGTTGTAATAGGGAGAAACTTCTTCCACTTCGTCTCCAGTTTTCCACACAGTTCGGGGGTCACAATTTTATTAATCTGCTTAAATGCAGGGTCTTGGACGTTCATAAGTTGCACTGTTTTTTCTTGACAGTGTTGGATAGCAATTGCCTCCAAGGCGCGGAGGTGTGCCTCTTTGAATGAGTTGGATTTGAGCATCACTCTTCTTCCTTCCCAGTCAATGTCGTGCTTCGTTCTCAGTCTGTGGATGGCAAGTGCACTTCTTTTGTCTATCTTAGAGGTGGCTTTCGCGTGCTCATCGACCCTTATGCTAACTTTTCTCTTCATTTCACCGACATAACCAAGAGGGCAGTCACTACACGGTATCCAATAGACTGCCCCAGATGTAGTGGGCAGCTTTCCCTCATCGTAGATCTGTTTTTCTTCTTCACCATCACTCTCGTCAACTTTCTCTTCTTCACTCTTCTCACTTTCCACCTCTTGTTCTCCGTCTACCCTTTCTACTTCTCTCGTATTCTTCGTCTCACTCCTAGTCTGGTAATGGTGTTCTACTTGCATTGCGGTTATAGCTAGTCTCTCGTCCTGTTCTGGTTCATGCTGTTCTAGCTCTGGTGTTGTATTTTCTGGCTCTGGTGTCCTATTTTCGGGTTGTCTTTCATCCAGGATTTTCTTGCCGAGAAGCTTCGAATGTTCTGGGGATTGCGGAATACACAATGTATTCCTATTTTACCGAGAGCCCTCTTAACCCGCTCACTACTTACCGGCATGTAGGTCACAACCTCCAAGGGGCTATCTCCAGCATTTTTTTCTTTAACTATCTTTCTGAGGGGGTCCTTCCAAGCTTTCGCTCTTTTTATTGCTGCATTGATAGCCCAAGCGGGTATCCCATCGCCAAGTATTTTTCTTTCGCTTTCTTGAACCAGCTTTCACCCTCTTTTACCTCCATGATCCTGCTCCTAATTCTCATCATCTCCCCTTTCATGACAGCTAGGAGTTGGGATTTCGGGTGTCCCGAGAAGAACGCTATTCCTCTTTCGGTCTGTGTAGGTTTTTCGTACGGTTTCCACTTCAGTTTTCCATCCACTCCTCTTTGAATTATGGTGTCCAAGAAGGGGAGACTTCCTTCCTGCTCATCGTCGGAGGTGAAGCTCAAATCCGTAGACCATCCGTTCAAGGTCCTTTCAGCAGAGTCCATTTCTTCGACCCTCCCAGCTGTAAAAGACTCATCAATATACCTAACCCACAGCTTGAGCGATGGGTGGTGATGGAGCACGTGTTCATCTAAGCTCTGCAAAACGATCTCGGCGATCCTAGGGGACGAGGAGTATCCCATTGGGGTACCTGCAATCTGCCAATACGTAACTCCTCGAAACTCTACATAGATGTTTACCAGAAGTAGTTTGAGCAGTCTCCTATCAAGCTCATATTCTTCTTTCTTCACTTTGTTCCTCTCTGCGGCCTCGTCGAATTTTTCTAGAATAAGGTGGTGCGAAAGGCTCGGGAACAATGCCGCAATGTCAAAAGATCTCAGCCTGTCTTGTTCGTCAAGCTTAATTCCTTCTAGCCTCAGTAGAAAATCCGAAGTGCTGCTTAATGCACACTCACCCCAAATGTATTTCTGGAGCCGGGGTGCTAGGAACCAGTCCACCTGTTGGGCCGGACCTCCTTTAGCGGAGGTGATCATACGCATGGGGAACCCTTGCTTATAGACCTTTACTTGGCCAAAAAACCTTGGTAGTCTTGAACCCGGTTTTGGTTTGAGCCTCTCCCCCTCTGATTCGGTCAACAGCTTCTCTTTCACAAGCCTAACCAGATGTCCTTCGATGCAGGAGTGCAGAGTGCGGCCAAAGTTATACTCCTGTTTCACATTCACATACATCTTATCATTCTGCAGTTCGGCTTCCAATCCCTTGTGATGTAGATGTTCCCATCATTTCTAAGATTTTCAACTGCCTTCACCATTCCTTTTGAAATATTTCTAACCTGTTGCCCTTTGAAGCCACCAACTACACTGCGTCTGAGCTCAGCGGAGATGTTGTGATCCATTTCATATCTTTCCAAGATCACCTGCACTTTGGCAGCAAAATTCGCTAGGTTTTCTGGTTGAGCTTCTGGTCGTGTGGGGACGAATTTCTGGTCTAACTGAAGGATTTTAATCTCATCTTTACTTAGTTCACGCGTGGAAAGATTAAACACAAAGGGGTGAGGTTGAAGAATCCTTCCGTGCTGGTCCCTTTCTTGTAATATCGGCCGAACGCCCCCTCTCGCATCTATAATATTGTCAACGCACGCAGTCGGCTTCTCTGTACAGCTTGTATCAGACGCTCATGGTGAGGACACCTCAACACCACCGAAGAAAAAACCTGAGGGCAGCACTCTTACCTACCATAAGAGCATCGTCTTTATGGCGATTTACACTATAAAAATGTAAATACTGTATCATATTTCTTTAGGCATAAAGCCAAAACACCTTTTCAGCTTAGTTGTGTTGTAGATGTTAAAAACACACGATATTTTTTATTTATAACAAGTGACGACTTTGCTTATTTATGAAAAATGTCCGATGTTCAAACCAATTTAAAATCTAACCTAAACTGTGATATAGCCCCTTAAAAACTAGCTGGAACCTTTAATCTTTTTATTTGTGCACTTAATGCATGTTGGTAAACTTAAATTCTTGCCATGAACCCTACCGGAGCTCCAATGTTTATGTTTGTATATTTTCACGGACCCAGTGTATGATTTTATGTCTATTTTTTATAGCATCTCCGTCCAAACTCCGACCGTAGTGAACCTCTAAAAACGTAAACAAACTAGCTTTCCTTCGTTAAAAACATGCCTTGTATATAGCAGTTTCATTCCCAAAGTCGAATAATAATTCTGTGCATTACACTTCGTCCCCCCCCCTCCTTCAATAGTTGCGATGCATAACATCGTAGTGTATTTTAATAGGCCTAAAAATCACGTTATGAGTTGAAAACTCACTGGCACTTTTCAAACCTGGCCTCTAAGTTTCCAAGTCGGCAATTCCCTTTGTCAATTCGAATCCATCCAACCAAAACACTACTTCAATTCCGTCAGCCAGTCAGAGCGCTCAAGCTACCCCGGTCGTCCGCGCTGCCACACCAACTTCCGGTAGTGACAGCTCGGCTGATTTGGGTCAGTCTCTCCTCCTCCAGATGTCCAACTCCTCTTCCCCGCACCCCTCCCCTCTGCAGCTATCCTCGGCGTCCGCGCCAACTTTCGGTAATGGGTATAAAACCCCAAACCCAGACTCACTCGTTAGCACAGCTCAAGGATTCTCAAAGCTAGAAGTCACTACGCTGGTCGGGAGTGGAGATGCCGCGGTCCGATGGTTGCCATGCCGGGCAAAGATAGTGGTTCGTATCGTACTTAGTTTAGCTTTAAAAGTTTATTTTTTGGATTCCACATTCAAAATTTATAGTTTAAATCGTAAACTTAACCTCGTAGCTTTAGAAGGTAAATTTATGGTGTGTCAAGCCAAACGGCATTTCGGACGTTGGCGGCCGTAATTTAAGGGTTCACGGTCCCTCACTAAAAACCAGCTTTTTTTTTGTTTTTTTAAACGCAGTTTAAAGTAAACAAAGGACGGTTTGATCTTCGTCAATTTAAGGAGTTGACTTATCAACAGCAACTCTGGGAGGTTTAATGCTTTGCTGTTACACGTAGAAACAAAACTGTAAAATAGGTCTACTTTTATTAGTCAGCCGAGGCTGTTGATAATTTAGAGGGCTCTTTGTTAAATCCCCTTGTGCCTACGCAACTCACTTTTTCTATTTGAAATTGTTTTACGTGAACCTCGTGTTGGTTCTAGTGTCGAATTTAATGTAAATTCCCCCTGTATTTTATAACCTAAACTAGGTGTAAAGTTACCAAATCTAATTGTAGTGCGATATTTTTATTCATGTTTGTTTAAAATAAAAACCAGGAGTTTCCTTAAACGTCCGTCAGTTTATTCGCTCGTTGTTTGCTAGAAGTTAACATGTAAGATAATTCTCTTAAAACTTAGCTTAGCTAGCCTTTTCCCACCTTGGTGGCAGCGTTACCGCTTATTATTACAGTTAGCCTACAATATTAGGACTTGAGTAGCTCCATTCCCTACGCCGGGACTGTAGCTGTTGTGCTTGTTTGAACCAAAAAGTACCCAAAAGTAATAGTAAGAAGATCTAGTTACACCAGGCGACCGGCGATGTTACAAGCACCTACCCCGTCGTAGCATCCGCCGTTACAAATGGTGGCAGCGGTGGGATGAACAGGTGCTGTTCCTTCAAGCGTTTCCCCCCTGCCATGCTACTATGCCATTTGTGTTGAACAATTCTTCAACAACAAAGACGTCCGTGACTCGGACACTATAGTCACAGAAGCAGATGCCCGCATTGTAGTAAAAATCAATGCCGAAGCCGATGTTAGCATTGCCGCTAAAATCAATGCAAATCCCGATGTCCGCACTGCCGACAATAACAGTGCCCGTCATCAGCGCCCGCAACTAAGCCGTTCCGGAGCCGAGAAGCAAGGAACGCAGACCCCCCCTCCCCGTCTTGGAAAGCAACAAGCCGTGGACCGTCAGCTGCCCAGAGGATTTGGCCAACACCTGGACGCAAAGCTCCGTAGCAGTATCCAGTGGACCTTGGACAACGCCAACCATCGTTCCAAGTCAAGTAGGGCTCAACCAGACGTCCTACTACAAGTAGAAGTGTGCTAGCCGATTCATTCGTCAGGTGGGAAGTTTGGATTTGGACTAGACTGACTGCACAGTGACTGTGTACAGGGTAAGTGTGCATAAGATATGCTTAAGGCCGCCAAGCCGAGTGTTATGATTAAGAGCCTTTTAGGTATTTTAGTTGTTTGTACACCTGAGTGCTAGGGGTTTAAAATAAGTGTATTTCTTGCTAAAACCTACCGTGGTTGGGAGAGAAGTGTTTTTAGTAACTCGCTCTGCTCAATTTAAAGTAAAATTAATTTGCGGCTGCATTTTAATTAAGTTTCATTTATAAGAATTTTATTTTGAAGCTTAAAGTTAAAACTGTCCAACATGGACGATTTTGAAGATGTCATTCGAGACATACAGTACAAAGACTTGAAAAAAGCCTGTTTAAAATTAGGCCTAACTGTTAGTGAAACCCGTCACGAATCAGTAACTATTTTGAAAAATGCCGTCGAGGAAGAAAAAATTTCCGTTGACGATCTCTCTGACGAACTAGCTCCGGCTATAGAAAAAAAGAGAGGCTACCATCCTACAAAAAAAGGAACTAGCAGCCAAAGAGCAAGAGCTCGCGCTTAAAGCCGAAGAATTAAGGTTGAAAGCAGTTGAGTTGGCCGCCGTAGATAAACGTATGGCGCACGAACTAGCGTTACGGGACCAAGAGGCCCAAATCAGGGATAGAGACGTTCTATTAAAGGAGCAAGAAGCACAAATTAGCGAACGCGCTAGTGCTCGAGAGATACTAAAAATAGAAAAGCAGATCGAACTAGCTAGGCTAACGGCTGCTAATCTAAGTGGTAATTCCAGTCCAAGTAATGGTTCTGTAACACCCCCAAATCATAGTGTTCCCGTAAATAAACCGGGTAAAATTGCTGACGCTGTCAGACTTGTAAATAGATGGACTTCCGAATCGGAAATTAATAGTTTTCTAAAAATATTTGAAAAAACTATGGAGACACAGCGTATAGACAAACCAGAATGGGTCGTTGGACTACAGCCCCTTCTCTGTGAAATTTTGATTAAAGTATGCGATCAAATGTCGATCCTAGAAATGCATGATTATGAGTTAGTCAAAATCAGGTTACTGAAAAGGTTTGTGCAAACTAAAGAAGCCGTACAAGCCCAGTTTCGTTCACTTGAACGTGGCTCCGAACAATTGTTCCACGAACATGCGTTCGCACTCGAAACCCTATTTTCAAGATGGGTGTCCCTAGCTGAAGTCAATAACAGCTACGACAAGTTAGCTAATTTAGTTATGCTTGAGCAGTTTAAGAAATCATGTCCCATGTTCTAAAGCTTCCTCCAGTTTCAGAAGTGGCAACAGAGCCTCTTCCACTGCAGCTAAACCGGCCGGTACTGCAGCATCTTCTGCCGACTCAAGTAAAGGAGACTCGGCCAGCAGCAACTACTCCAACCGTGAGTTTGACAGGCCTAGGAAGCCTAGGTTCGAAGGTACCTATTTTTTTTGTAACAAAACCGGACACAGAAAAATAGAGTGTCGTGCTCGTATTGCTCAAGAGGGAAACCCAGCCTCTAACGCAGAGTGTAACTTTGTTAGCAATAATCCTCCAGAATTAGTTCTTTCTAAGCACATTCACGAATGGACAGTGAATGGTGCGAAATGTCTGGTCTTAAGAGACACAGGCTCGACACACGATGTCATTTAAAGGGATTTTGTAAAGCACGAGCAATTCACGGGTGAATATATCCATTGCCACAACGCTCTTTCAGAGCAAACGACAGCTCACGCAATTGCCTTGATTGAAGTTGAAACGCCCTACGGTAAAATCCAATCCGAGGCCCTCGTTTCGGATCACGTTGGTCCACATTTCCAAATGCTTTTGGGAGTGCCCTCGCAAACTGTATTAGAAGAAAAAGGTTTAAAGGCCCTGCCCCCTTACTCTAATGCCATCACTCGTTCCCAAACTCGTGTGGAACAGCAGCTCCCGATATCTAAACCCAAATATCGTGAGATCGAATCTGAGAGTGAAGACGACTCAGATAGTGATTCTATTTCTAGTGTAGTTTCCCCTTCCCAGGAAGGTTTTGTTTCTCCTAAGGTTGATAGCTTAGACTCAGCTATTTTAGGTCCCCAGTCAGATCAGTTAAATAAATTACTGAGTGTTGACAAACCCGAATTTGCCAAGTTGCAGTTAGACTGCCCAACTTTAAAACCATGTTGGCAAACTGCTGAGCTCCCGCTGGACCAGCAGGATGAAAACAAGCAGTTTTTCATCGAGAAAGGATTACTTTTCCGTAAGCCCTTTCGGCCTTCAGGAAGACAGTTAATCAAGAAACAACTAGTGCTTCCGAAGGAGTGTAGAAATTTAGTCTTGAACACCGCACATCGGCATCTAGGCCGATCCAAAACGAAGGATAGAGTGTTGACTAATTTTTACTGGCCTCATTGTTTTACTGACATTGACAATTTTGTATCCACATGTTTAACCTGCCAGAAAAATGGTAAATCTGGTCAGAAGTTTGTTGCCCCTATGGTGCTAGTGCCCATGGATGACGAGCCGTTCAACCGATACGTAATCGATATCGTAGGCCCCATCAAGCCTGCTAGTAAGGCTGGTTACAAGTACATCTTGTCGTTACTCGATCCGGCAACAAAGTTTCCCGAGGCCGTGCCCCTTAAAGAGGTCAACAGCCAGAGCGTTGTAGATGCTCTCCTCCTTGTGTTTTCTAGGTTAGGCTTTCCAGCCGAGCTCCAAAGCGACCTAGGCTCTTGTTTCATATCGGAACTTACAACTCTTTTCTTAGAAAAGTGCGGTATAAAGTGCGTTAATTCAAGTGTAAACCACCCGCAATCTAACAGCGTGGAACGTTTCCACCGGACACTCAAAGCGGTGCTAAGAGCTGTATGTTATGAGCATCCCCACGATTGGGAGAGGTGCCTGCCAGGAGCAATGTTTGCCCTGAGAACTGCTCCACATGAGAGCACTGGCTTCACTCCAGCCGAGTTAGTCTACGGACGCAACCTCAAAGGCCCACTGGAGTTGGTGAAAAGCCATTGGATTGAACCCGACGTTCACCCCTCAGTATTAGAATACATCTTGGACTTGCTCCAGAGATTCCAGTATTCTCGTGAACTCTCTCAGGAGAGCATCACTCGTAGTCAACAAAAGAATAAATCATACTATGATATCAAGGCAGTTGAACGTAAGTTCAAAGTTGGTGATAAGGTTCTAGTCCTCAAGCCAGCCCGCACCAATAAACTAGACATTTATTGGGATGGACCCTGCGAAGTGTTGAAGCGATTATCAGATACTAATTACCTTGTAAAAAAAATCGTTTGGTTTACAAAAAGAAACCATATATCATGTAAACCTTCTCAAGCCCTATCTGCCTAGGGAGGGGTCTAGTAATCATTCTTACAATGAAGATCGTGAGTTTCCTCACACCGACCATGTTTGGACAGGTCAGCCTGGAGATGGCCACCTTACTGCTAAGGCCGCCATGAGTCTTTTCAAAAAGACGGGCAACTTAACAGAGTTGCTGAAGAACGACCTCCTTGAGGTGTTCGAAAAAGTAGACGGTGTTTTCTCTACTTTACCAGGACGCACTGATCTTGTCACACACGACGTTGAATTAGTCGATTCCAAAGTCAAACCCTGTAAGTATTATCGCCACGCGAAATTCGAAAGGGATTTGATCGTCACTGAAATCAAGCGTATGCTTGACTTGGGCTTAATCGTTGAAACCGATTCCTTACATGGTTCACCCATGATCATTGTTCAAAAAGAAGACGCCAGCCCACGTCCTGTAGCTGACTACAGAGAGCTGAACAACAATACGATGACCAAAGATTACCCAATTCCCAACATTGAGGAATGTATTGAGCGTGCAGCTAAGTGGAAGTTTATCTCTATTTTTGATCTCAACCGTGGTTTCTGGCAAGTGCGCTTGACGCCACAGGCTTCAATGGCCGCCACCATCACAACTCCCATTGGGAAGTTTGCCCCCCTGATGATGAACATGGGGATGAAAAACGCTCCATTCTGCTTCCAGAAGCTCATGGACAATGTCACTCGTGGCATGGAAGATTATGTCACTCCCTTTCAAGACGACACTGCTGTCAGGGCCGAAACGTGGCCACAGCATCTTGAAAACATTCACAATTTCCTCTCTGCTGTCAAGAAGGCCGGATTGACGGCAAATGCCAAGAAATCGCAGGTCGCTTGCAGCAAAGCTATTTTCCTTGGCCATGAAGTTGGCAATGGATCTCGTACACCCTCTGAGGTGAAGGTCTTGGCCGTGCAGAAATTTGCACGACCACAAACTAAGAAAGATGTCCGTTCCTTTCTCGGTTTGGTAGGATATTATCAAAGATATATCCCTCACTTTTCTGAAATCTGTGCATGTCTTACAGACTCCTTGAAAAAGGATGCACCCGATTCCGTCATTTGGGATGAGTCAAAGCAAGCTGCTTTTGACACGTTGAAAAGCTCATTAGTGACGTTTCCCGTCCTGAGAGCACCCGACTTCACACAACAATTTATTTTGCAGTGTGATTGTTCAGATCGTGGTATGGGTTGTGTTTTGTCACAAGTGTTTGGAGAAGATGAACACCCCTGTATTTACGTTTCACGTAAACTGACAGCACGTGAGCAAAACTATGGGACGACTGAAAAAGAATGCACGTGTTTGATCTGGTCCGTTGCCAAATTGCGTCCCTACATCTATGGAACAAAATTTGTCATAGAATCCGATCACAACCCGTTGCACTGGCTCAAGCAAATGTCTGGCAAAAATCCCAGGTTGCTTAGGTGGAGCCTAACCCTACAAGATTACGACTACGAAGTTAGATACAAACCTGGAAAGTTACACGTTAACGCTGACACTCTCAGCAGGTATTTTGTTTAAACATTAACTTGTTAAAACACGTCATTTTCAGTCCAAATTGACTGGAAATCAATTTTTATATTTAAATATTTTAAGGAGTGTATTGAAAGTGCAACCACAACAAAAGGAACTTTCAGCTATTTCCCGTTTCGGAACTCTACACCTAAATTTTAAGTGCCTATGTTTTACTCTTTTTGTCACTATCAACGTCTCCCTGTGTGGGAGAATATTGTCAAAGACTGTAACGACACTAATTAAATATTCATTAGGAATATTCTACGGGGGTTGCAACTTGTTCCCGGTTGGCCCTTCTTATGGTTTTTACGAAACATTTTTCCTGCAAAAAATTTGTTTGTCTCACCTCTGAGTGCAAAAGGTCAACTCTGTCGTTAAAAGGTTGCTGGCTATTATCCATAAAACCTCCCAGTGATGTATAATGTGTTTAAGTTATGGGTACCATCTCTAAACCCTTCAGTGTAAACTAATTTTATGTAAAACAAGTTGTTTGGTAACCTTAAACCACTCCAGTGGTAGTATGTTAACTTTAAATAGAGCTGATAATTGCGCATGCGCTTATAGTACCCTCTATTCCGATCCTTATCGCAAGCTAGGTCCTGAGGAGTGCGCCCAGGGTTTTTTTTTCGAGGTTTTCGCAGATAAATAAAATAACTTTCTGTGCACGGCTGACTGATTAGAGCATTAAATGTTGCGATTATCTCATTTGAATTAACAGCTACAAAAACCCTTAAACTGTGACCCTTTATGGTCAAAATTGGCGTTTTTATTTATATAAACTTACGTTTGCTCCAATTTTCTTTGTGGCCTGTACGACTTTCCTGCAACAAGCAGCGCGGACAGCACTAAGTTAATTTTTGCAACTAGTGTCCCTTTAAACTTGTACTTTTTATTTAAAAAAATTTCTTCAGCCACAAAAACGTCAGTCCCCCAAAAATATAAAATGGCAATTTTTATTTTTTGTAAACAGTGTATTTTATAACTTATGGTGATGTATTTCACGGGAGGTGTATTCCTCAGAAGGTGTATTCCTTGGTGCATTAATTTATGCAATTTATTTACATGGCTTGGCAGTCTTGTTCTTTGGCATGTCTTGTGTGCACTGACCTTTTCTGTTTTAGCACTTATTTGGAGTTCGACAGAAACCCCAAATAGAGTCCTCCGCGCGGGGGCGTGTAAACGCGGTCTCGTATCAGACACTCGTGGTGAGGAACCTCAACACCACCGAAGAAAAAACCTGAGGGCAGCACTCTTACCTACCAGAAGAGCATCGTCTTTATGGCGATTTACACTATAAAAATGTAAATACTGTATCATATTTCTTTAGGCATAAAGCCAAAACACCTTTTCAGCTTAGTTGTGTTGTAGATGTTGAAAACACACGATATTTTTTATTTGTAACAAGTGACGACTTTGCTTATTTATGAAAAATGTCCGATGTACGAACCAGTTTAAAATCTAACCTAAACTGCGATATAGCCCCTTAAAAACTAGCTGGAACCTTTAATCTTTTTATTTGTGCACTTAATTCATGTTGGTTAACTTAAATTCGTGCCATGAACCCTACCGGAGCTCCAATGTTTATGTTTGTATATTTTCACGGACCCAGTGTATGATTTTATGTTTATTTTTTATAGCATCTCCGTCCAAACTCCGACCGTAGTGAACCTCTAAAAACGTAAACAAACTAGCTTTCCTTCGTTAAAAACATGCCTTGTATATAGCAGTTTCATTCCTAAAGTCGAATAATAATTCTGTGCATTACACTTCGTTCCCCCCCCCCTCCTTCAATAGTTGCGATGCATAACATCGTAGTGTATTTTAATAGGCCTAAAAATCACGTTGTTATGAGTTGAAAACTCACTTGCACTTTTCAAACCTGGCCTCTAAGTTTCCAAGTCGGCAACTCCCTTTGTCAATTCGAATCCATCCAACCAAAACACTACTTCAATTCCGTCAGCCAGTCAGAGCGCTCAAGCTACCCCGGTCGTCCGCGCTGCCACATCAACTTCCGGTAGTGACAGCTCGGCCGATTTGGGTTAGTCACTCCTCCTCCAGATGTCAGACTCCTCTTCCCCGCAACCCCCCCCCCCCCTCTGCAGCTATCCTCGGCGTCCGCGCCAACTTCCGGTAATGGGTATAAAACCCCAAACCCAGACTCACTCGTTAGCACAGCTCAAGGATTCTCAAAGCTAGAGGTCACTACGCCGGTCGGGAGTGGAGATGCCGCGGTCCGATGGTTGCCATGCCGGGCAAAGGTAGTGGTTCGTATTGTACTTAGTTTAACTTTAAAAGTTTATTTTTTGGATTCTACATTCAAAATTTATAGTTTAAATCGTAAACTTAACCTCGTAGCTTTAGAAGGTAAATTTATGGTGCGTCAAGCCAAACGGCATTTTGGACGTCGGCGGCTGTAATTTAAAAGTTCACGGTCTCTTACTAAAAACCAGCTTTTTTTTTTGTTTTTTTAAACACAGTTTAAAGTAAACAAAGGACGGTTTGATCTTCGTGGCTGTTCCATTGATCAAACGCTCGGATCCACTTTATAAGTAGCGATGCTTCTATAATTTAAGGAGTTGACTTATCAACAGCAACTCTGGGAGGTTTAATGCTTTGCTGTTACACGTAGAAACAAAACTGTAAAACAGGTCTACTTTTATTAGTCAGCCGAGGCTGTTGATAATTTAGAGGGCTCTTTGTTAAATCTCCTTGTGCCTACGCAACTCACTTTTTCTACTTGAAATTGTTTTACGTGAACCTCGTGTTGGTTCTAGTGTCGAATTTAATGTAAATTCTTCCTGTATTTTATAACCTAAACTAGGTGTAAAGTTACCAAATGTAATTGTAGTGCGATATTTTTATTCATGTTTGTTTAAAATAAAAACCAGGAGTTTTCTTAAATTCCGTCAGTTTATTCGCTCGTTGTTTGCTAGAAGTTAACATGTAAGATAATTCTCTTAAAACTTAGCTTAGCTAGCCTTTTCCCACCTTGGTGGCAGCGTTACCGCTTATTATTACAGTTAGCCTACAATATTAGGACTTGAGTAGCTCCATTCCCTACGCCGGGACTGTAGCTGTTGTGCTTGTTTGAACCAAAAAGTACCCAAAAGTAATAGTAAGAAGATCTAGTTACACCAGGCGACCGGCGATGTTACAAGCACCTACCCCGTCGTAGCATCCGCCGTTACAAGCTCTCCCGATCGGTAGTTTCAGTTTCATTTCCGGTGTCGCTGTCACTACCGGCCTCACTTCCTCTCTCTTCATTCGGAAAAACTTCGTTGCGCTGACCTTCCGGTGTAAACATTCTCTTAGCGTACGAAGTAGGGCTAATCCCTAATTTATGCAGCTTCTTGAGATGGCGATTCTGCACAGTAATTAATTTTCGCTCAACATTAGCTTTTACTTGCTTCCTAATACGATCAACTAAAACTTTGCTCAATTCGATCTCCAGCTCCCCTTCCAGATTCTAGCATTGTACTTTCAGTCTATTGAGTCTTCTGTGGCACTCTGCTATTCGTTTTATCACAAACAACCGAGTCGCGTGGAGCGCAATTTTTTTCCCCGAACGGTGTCAGATTTCGGCTTTACTTTCATCGATGCTGTGTATATTCCTTCCCTCTTGCAGGTCAAGTTGAACTTCAAGTGGGATTAGAATTTGATTATCGTATTACGTGTTTTCTCTAGCAGTCTCACAGTTTTTAGGATAGAAGGATAGGAGCTTCCTTGATCACTTTAAATACCGATGGTACGGATGATTTACTTCGGTTTTCATTCATTATCACTTACTACTTTTTACACAGTACCGAAAGTGTTTTAGTTACTCCGAACTAGCAAATTTTCGAATGCTTGTACTGGCATTCTTCTTCAGGCTTGGGCAATGAGACGCACACGCATCAACTGTCCTACTTCCACACCGAACGTGATGATTCAAATCCCCCCCTCCCCCCGATCCCATTGATGTATCAACTTTCCAGGTTGCCGCTGTCAAGCTGTGTGTGTGTCGCTGTTGTAATACGGAGAAACTTCTTCCACTTCGTATCCAGTTTACCACACAGTTCGGGGGTCACAATTTTATTAATCTGCTTAAATGCAGGGTCTTGGACGTTCATAAGTTGCACTGTTTTTTCTTGGCAGTGTTGGATAGCAATTGCCTCCAAGGCACGGAGGTGTGCCTCTTTGAATGAGTTGGATTTAAGCATCACTCTTGTTCCTTCCCAGTCAATCTCGTGCTTCGTTCTCAGCCTGTGGATGGCAATTGCGCTTCTTTTGTCTCTCTTAGAGGTGGCTTTCGCGTGCTCATTAACCCGTATGCTAACTTTTCTCTTTGTTTCATCGACATAACCAAGAGGGCAGTCACTACACGGTATCCTATAGACTGCCCCAGATGTAGTGGGCAGCTTTCCGTCATTGTAGATCTGTTTTTCTTCTTCACCATCACTCTCGTCAACATTCTCTTCTTCACTCTTCTCACTTTCCACCTCTTTTTCTCCGTCTACCCTTTCTACTTCTCTCGTATTCTTCGTCTTACTCCTAGTCTGGTAATGGTGTTCTACTTGCGTTGCGATTATAGCTAGTCTCTCGTCCTGTTCTGGTTCATGCTCTGGTTCAGCTCTGGTGTTGTATTTTCTGGCTCTGGTGTCCTATTTTCGGGTTGTCTTTCATCCAGGATTTTCTTGCCGAGAAGCTTCCGAATGTTCTGGGGATTGCGGAATACACAACGTATTCCTATTTTACAGAGAGCCCTCTTAACCCGCTCACTACTTCCCGGCATGTAGGTCACAACCTCCATGGGGCTATCTCCAGCATTTTTTTCTTTAACTTTCTTTCTGAGGGGGTCTTTCCAAGCTTTCGCTCTTTTTATTGCTGCATTGATAGCCCGAGCGGGGTATCCCATCGCCCAGTATTTTTCTTTCGCTTTCTTGTACCAGCTTTCACCCTCTTTGACCTCCATGATCCTGCTCCTAATTCTCATCATCTCCCCTTTCATGACAGCTTAGCTTACGTGTGCATGCCACACAAAATAAGCTGGATAACAAAGAAACATTGCTTTCTTAATAAGGAGGGAACTACTGACACACCTATTCGTTTACAAGTCAATTAATTACTCTAGATTTAACAAAGCAGATCGATCAGACTGGCGTATCGCATAACCGGCCGAAGTAATGCGTGACAAGCTGCAGCTTGACAATATCGGGAGCCGACGCCATCAAGATGGCAGTTTATAGTTAGTCGCCGGGAAATAGAAGCACATTTCACCTTCTCCGTTAATGCAAAAAAAAGTATTGTCAGCAAACACTAACAAAAAATAAAATAACAACCTGTTCTGCATTTGGAAATTCTTCTTCAGAGGTAGGATGTTCTGAAACTTCGCTTTTCTGAAACAAACATAAATCAGTTTTAGCGCAAATTAAGTAAATACCTAAATGCAAGATAGGCTAGTTGTTAAAGTTACAATTTTCGAAAAAAAGCACGTAATATGCGAGTTTTAAAAAAGCATGCAATAATGAGTTTTCAGCTTTTCCATCGACACAGCTTAAAAAGACAGCTTTGACTTGCCCTTCCCTACCATGTCTGCTTTCTGTGGAACAAGCTCCCACTGCACCAAGCTTAAAAACAAAGCTAAGTAAACAACTACATGGTGAACCTACCTTGACGTTTTAAAAGTTTATAGCTTCCTGCGTGTGACAAGTCAAAGTAGGATACAGAAAGTGCTGTCTGCAGATCAAAACTGTTTAATATTTGGTATGGTTATTGTTTAGAATTTCCATCATCTGTAGTCCCCTTGGGATGCAGTACACATACAAAGCCCATGCACGATTGTCCACATCAGGAGGTTATAAATGCATACACATCTGAAGAATGTTGGAGCACCTTGTGATGGAAAATGAAGCGCTAGGAGCACCCGTGCTGCAACTAGCGCTTCATTTTCCATCACAAGGACAGCTGGAAAACGAAGCTGTGGGTTTCACTTTCTGGGTCCAGGTCAGCTAATTCAACATCGCCAAAATCCTATTTTACCAAAGCAACGCTAAGAGGTGCCAAATTTCTGGCATGTGCGTCAAAGGGTGATGAGCCAGGAAACGAGACATGTGATTTCCACCAGTCGGCCTTGGCTTGAAGAATTCATCTCCTTCCCCACTTCAAAAAGGGTCAACGGGGATCCACACGGCCTGGACTAATCATAGAAAGAGTGATAGTTTCTCACACCTATTTATTAGATTAAAACGTGAACTAAATGCATACACGTCCGTAGGACATGGGAGTGTCCATGTTGCAACTTCCGTTTCATATTCAGCCGCTTGTCCCAAGGTCGTCTGGGAAAGAAAATGTGGGCTTTGTTTCCCAGCACCAGGCCAGTTCATTTAACATCGACAGAATCTTGCTTTACCAGGCAACGCCAAAACGCCTCAACTTTCCGGCACGCGCGTGAATTGCAGTTGAGTCAACAGCTGAAAATTGCTATTTCTATCTCAGTCGGCGTTGGCTAGAATATGCCACCTGCTTCACTGCTACACGCTTGTGAAACGCTATGGCACGCAGAAGTGCCACATGCTTAGACTAATCATAGGATGAGCGGTATTCTTTAGCACCTACCTATTGGGTTAAAAACTCCAAAATACCAGTGTTACCTGGTTGATTTTGGTTACTACTGCCTGTTGAAAATATACATTACCTTTTTTAATAGCTTTCTCCTTCTCAAATGCTGTTCAATTCTAGAGAAAATAAATCGAAGATGTCCTTCCGGTTCGCTACTGCGCAGCCTCCTTCATACAAAAGTCGAAGTGGAGCGGTAATGTTTACCTTTTCGAACCTCTGTTGTACCCAAATGGCGACTAGAGTGAAGGAGGGCGGGACAAAGGTAATGTATATTTCAACAGGCAATAGAAACCAAAATCAACCAGGTAACACTGGTATACTGTAGTTTCTAGTTGCCTTGAAATATCAATATCAATAACTTTTTTAATAGCAATCCCATTTGACTTCGTCAAGGTGGCGGGTGCCATTTGACAGAAGTTGCCTCAGGTAGCGACCGGTTCCCTTCACAGAATGGCAACGTGTGTTTAAGGGGTTATAGTATGCGACGGGCGGCAACAAATGGCCCGATGCGGTATAGTCCCTCTACTTGGTGAGACATGTCTCGGAGATAATGGGACGTGAAGACAGTGGTATGTCTCTAAGAGGCAGCTTCCATGATTTCAGTGATAGGAATGTTACTATAATGAGCCCAGGACGTGGAGATAACACGAAGTTCGTGGGCTGTCACTCTGATGCCTTCTGTGGCACACTTGATGTCGAGCGCTTCGTTGGCCTGTACGATGACACTTTTGAGCCAGGTAGCAATCATGCGTGTGGAAGATGTCCCAACTTTGTTATTAAAGGGAAGAAAAAGCTGAGCGAGTCCTCTGCGAATCGGCTTGGAGGCTTTAAGGTAAAAGCGGATGGCTCGGACTGGGCATAAGGCACGTTCATCGTCGTCTCCCAGGATGTTGGAGAGAGAGGGGATAATGAAGAGATGAGTACGCTCAGTGGGTTTCTGAGTTTTAGCACGGAACGACGAATGTGAAGTTAGCGTAACAACGGTGTAGTCAGGAAGGAAGAAACAGTCCTTTTCGGTTGCTGACAATGCCTGTAGTTCACTGCAACGCAGGCAGGCTGCCAAAGCTACCAGGAACACGGTTTTCCTAGTTAGGTGACTTAGGCGAGAGGAAGACATGGGTTTGTATGGTGGAACCATGAGTGCCAAGACCCCAGTCGGGAAACTGTTTGTTGGTACGTCGTTGGTCCAAGTGGAAGAAGTAAATTAAAAACGAAATCCTGTAGCCTGTGAGGAGGTTCGTGTTGCCGGCTGCTTTGAAGACCGCGTTTAGGGCGGAACGGTAAACTAGGAAAGTGGAACCTCGTAATCCGCTCTTAAATAAGGTAGTGAAGAAGCGGAGGAGGTCTTGCATAGAGGGATGGATTGAGTCAACTTGTTCTGTGACACACCAATGAAGGCATCGTTTCCAGTGGCTGTCACATATCTTGTTGGTAGAGGAACGCATAGCTTGTGAATCGATGCGGATGCCTCGTCCTCAAGAATGCCTGTTGCGCAGAGGAGCTGGATGATAATAGCCACCCGTGAAGGTGTAACGTGTGAAGGATCGAATGGTGGATCATTCCGTTGTTCTGGAATAGGAGGTCTGTTCGGTTCGGTAGACGGTGGAGAGTCGTTGAGGAGGCTGAGAAGCAGCGGGAACCATGCTGCGGCATGCCAGTTCGGTGCGATTAGGAGGAAACGTCCTTGGCAATTGGTGATTTTGCGCAGAACAAGGGGGAAAGGCGTAAGCATGAAGTTGATTCCAATTCAAGGTTAATGTGTCCACGGCCCATTGTCGTGGATCTGGTAAAGGGCTGACGAATAGGGGAAGTCTGGCATTGAACCTCGTAGCAAAGAGGTCTACCATTGGTCGTTGCCAAAGGAGGAAGAGACTGTGGCAAACAGCGGACTGTAGCGTCCATTCGCTGGCAGGTGGTTTGCGGCGAGAGAGAAAGTCGGCTATCACATTCAACGAACCGAATATGTGAAGGGGCAGGAGACAAACATGGTGGTGGATGCAGAACCAGAAAATTTGGGAGGTGATGTGGTGTAGGGATAGGGAGTGTGTTCCACCTCCCTTCCGGAGATAGGCAACAGCTGTGGTGTTGTCTATGTGAACTTGTACCACACGTCCTGTTATGTGCTCTTGAAAATGTTGTAGGGCTAGGAGAACTGCTCGTAGTTCTAAATGATTGATGTGATCTGCTGTCCCGATTGGCCAGTAACCCGAGACTGTGAGATTGTCGATGTGGGCTCCCTAGCCTGACTGGAATGCGTCCGCGAACAGGTGGATCTGGGGTGGTGGTTCGTGGAGGGGAACTGTTGCTGTGAGATTCAGTATGTTTGTCCACCATGTGAAGGTGTTGGTGGGAAAAGATGGGCCAAGATGTTGAGGTGGTAGGCTCATAGCTAACTGGGGGTTTCCCCAATGGGAGGAGCGGTAATGATGCAGGGGTCATGCCATCCACCTTCCGTATGGAAAGAGGTACGCGAAACAATTGACAGTTCCGATGGGCGAGGCAAGATCTAGAAACGTGTGGAGCAGCTTGTGTAGAAAGGACCGGGCAGAATGGAGGTGGGTCTCTTCTTTCTGGGGATGGCATGACGGTCGCTGTGCGGAGGTAGAAGAATACTCCGAGGAACACAAACGACTGGGTGGGTTGAAGACGTGACTTCGGAAGGTTTATGCCTAGGCGAAGAAAAGAGACATGTCAGAGCGTAATTTGTCGGTCAGTGTCAATGGGTGTGGGTGAGGAAAGAGGCAATCATCGAGGAAGGCATGGATGCGGATGCCTTGGAGGCAGGCAATAGCTGGTTGCAGAAACATGGTGAAAATTCGTGGGCGGCGTTTAAGCCAAACAGAAGGCAAAGGAACTCAAAGACGGTCCCGTCTAGTAGAAAGCGGAATAGGTGGCGGACAGACACATGAAGCGGAATGGTAAGGTAGGAGTCCGCTAGGTGGAGGGAGACTGTCCAATCGTTGGGTTGCAAGGATTCTCGGATGGAGGATACTGTTTCCATTTGGAAATGTGGATTGAGAACAAACTGGTTGAGTGGTTTCAGTTGAAAATGAGGCGCGTTCCGCCCGTTTTCTTTTTGCAAAGAAAAATGCTGCTGTAAAATCCTGGGGTGAACGGAGATAACACAACACGAATGGCTTTCTTTTGAAGGAGGGATGTTAATTCTGCTCGAAGCGGAGCGGAAGATGGCGATTGCAGGTCCCATGGTGGATCTTATAGTGGAGGTTTTGGGGAAAACTTCGGTTTGAAGCCATCTGAAACAATGGAAAAAGGATCACAGGGTCGGAGGTTATTATTTGCCAGGCATTAGCCTAGTACCGGAGGCGTCCCCCTACAACTTGTGGGGGAGGCGGAATGTCAATAATTGTCACGTCCTCTCTGTCGGGAATGGGAGGTGGATCGTTGTCTTCGATCAGGGGTGGACGAGCGTCCCAGGGAACGACTACGTCCGCGTCCCTGGGATCAGGATGGGAAGGGCGAAGTGGAACGCGGAGCCGGAGGCGGAAGAGGATCAGGAGGTTTAGCAGGTTTCCAGTCGTCCTTAGGAGGATTAGGTTTTGATGGTGTGGAACGAGGCCGACGGTTTGGGCGATTCTTGTTGTAGCGGGGTTTCCGTGAGTTGTCAAGGTGAGGAGCCACTTTTGGTATTAAACCACGGAATAGCGATTCTGTTTCGTGGATGGGTTGATTGCAGAGGAGATGGCATGTTGAGTCATGTAAATTCGTATGTGTTTAGAGCTACCTCCCTTAGTAGTAGTGTTGAATTGAAGAGGGCCCGCGTGAACAAATTCATGGCATGATATGTCGCAAAGCAGCTCTTTCGGAAAACTTGGTTGATGAGGAACGCAAGTTGGCGAGTGTCATCCAGAGGAGCGTCGGTGTACTGTCTTTCACATAGCGCATTGGCTGCAGTACTAAGAACGTCAGCTTGGGACGCTGCCTGGAGGCCTAGACGGAGGATACGGTCATTGTCTCGAAGGACAAAGACGGGAACCGCTGCTCGGCCAGGGAGGTAGAGAGCGGAACCGAAGTCTAATTTTGTGTCTGCTGTCAAGAATTCTGATTGGGGATAGGTGTCAAAATTGCGTGGATTGGCCGTTCCATCACCTTAAGTAATTTTCGCGGCCCGGACGAGGCGGAGTTGGATCTTTATCTAGTTCAAGAGGGGATCCGTTCCCAAGGAGGACTCCGCCGTTCCGGAGCAGAGTTGTTAGGAGTGTTGTTGATTGTCCTAATAACGGTGGTTGATGCGGTAGTTGGTCGTGGAGGCCAAATCCGAATCCTGTCGCAAGGGCTCTGTTCTTGGAGACCGAGTCGGCTGTTGCGAAGGGTTTGCATAAGAAACAGTCTGGAATGATCCCTTCTACTGTAGTTAATAGTTCTGGAAGAGGAATGTCGGAGCGGTCAGGATCTCCTTGGAACGGGGGCTCAGGATGGCCTGGAAGGGTCCGGTGAATGGTAAGAATCCCGATCGTCGCTTGTGGAAGGGTCAAAGTGGTGGAACGGGAAGCGGAGTTGACGGGATGGAAGGCGGTGGTGGAACGACAGAGGCGGCGGATGGTTCTGCTTCCGCTATCGAAGGGCAGTGTCGTTTAGGAATGGAGTGTAACCAGGAGGACGTGTAGTCCGTTGTAAGCACTTTCCTTTTGAAGTGTCGGAGGGAGGAGTCTATGAGTCTATGTACCTGTGACGGCGTCAGTGGTTCCTGGTATGGTGGGTAGTGGAGCGTTCAGCCACCGAATGTTGACAGGAACGTGAGGATAAATCGAGAGGCGTCAGTTGAGGGCTTATGGAGGAGGCCAGCTAGGCCGTAACTTTCCGTGCCTTTAGTTGAAGTTTTAGGCAGGCATATCGTTCCTTGGTGCGGGATAGCTCTTCGGAGAGGGAATGCAAGTCCCGCGCCGGAGGTGGTTGACTGCATGGGATGGGAGACGTGGCTGCGGTTTGCAAAGGCACGGTGAACGATTCGGAAAGGAAAGAATGTGAAGGCTGAGTATGTTCTAAAGAGTCTGTTCCGTTGTTAGTTCAAGAATTTCCATGTTCTCAGCAACAGGTGGAACGTGGCTTGGTGATGCGGGAGGAGGAATCATCCTGAGGCGTTCCTTTAGTTCGAGGCATCGCAGCAATGGGAACGTAGGAAGTAGAGGCTCGTTGTTGTCGGGGCGAAGTGAACAGCATGGCTACTAGAGAAGAAAAGGCGAGCATTACTGCTCCGCTTCGAATTTTATATGAAGGAGGCTGCGCAGTAGACCTGCGCAGTAGGTAGCGAACCGGAAGGACATCTTCAATTTATTTTCTCTAGAATTGAATAGCATTTGAGAAGGAGAATGCTATTAAAAAAGGTAATGGATATTTTCAAGGCAACTAGAAACCTATTCAGCATATTTTTCCTTAAGTATTTAATTAAGATCAAATAGCTTGGTGACATCATCGCTGACGCAGTGAAAGAGGAAAACAGTGCCCTTTGCAAAATTTAGTACCATTTCTCCTTTTCTCAAAGTTGCAGCCATGAGGCTGCTTCATAACACCCCGTTTGTCTGCACACCTATACCATAGTGTCCAGGCTTGGTGCCCATTTCTGGTCAATTAAAGACTGCACCATCCTTGACAAAGTCCAAAGGCTTCCCACAAACTTGTCCCTGGCCTTCGTGACCTCCCTTACCAGAAACGCTTGGAGGTTATGAACCCTCAAACCATTGAAAAGCAGAAGCAGAGAGGGGACAGCTTGCAGACCTACAAAACAATGCATCAACTTGATAAACTCCCCCAAGAGAAGTTCTTTGTGAACTCTCTGCGACAGTCTAGGGGACATCCCTACAAATTGCACAAACCATCACTCACACCCTGTTGCATGGGTCTTTTTCAGCCTTCGGGTTTATCAATGCCTGAAATGCCCTACCCCAAGAAATTGTGTGTTCCAAGCCTGAATTCCTGCACAGCTAGGCTGGAACAGCTTGAACTTGTCCCTTCCCAGTTCCCACCTCACAGTTTTATCACTCTGGTGGTGTATTTGTATTATGGCGTTATGTGCCTGATAAAAACTTAAGCAACCTATTTTTAATGTTGGGATATCACAGAAAATAGTTACAACCAGTCGTTCCACAAGTGGCCACGTGGGATTGTAACACACAACGAGAGACAAAACATGCGGTAATAGTATAATGTCACTCCGTCGAACCCTACGTGTTGTCCTTTATGCTGCTCCTGTCCACCTATAAATGAACTCTCTTTGCAGGCTTCCTGAAGAAATACTTAAGCATGTGGCCAAACTAAGTAAATGATTTTTATGAAATAAATTCAAAGTTGAAGCTGAAACAAATACCTACCTGTAATACTTTGAATAACTTTAAAAACGTGTCTTCTTAGAGTACAGTCACAATGTAAAAGATGATAAATACTTCCGCAATTGTTGAATAAGGTGTGTATGTTTCTTGTTACAATATATTCAGCTTAGTTCGCGTGTCTGTGTTAAAAGGTGAAGTTGACAGGATGAGAAAATTTTCATCCTTGCCTACCATCCTGTAATCTTCACCTTTTAAAACCTCTTGATGAAGTTGCAGGGATCGAAATAACAATTCGGATATGTATTCAGGGCAAGTTTTTGCTGCCAGCAATTTTTACCTTGAGGCAAATGCTTTCTGCTCCTGATAGTGGAGCAAACATCCAGCAATGAACAGTACTTAAGGCTACGAAAAAAAAATTAGTTGTTTCTCAGGCCCTGCCTGGTGGTCAAATTTGCCCCTTGTCGATGCTTTTTATTTGCTGTTTCAAGCTAAATTTATTACCGTTACAAGGAAAACCAATTCTGTTAGCTGAAAATAAATATTATTTAGCCTAAATTAACCACTTTCAGCTCCGTGAAATTAAGTGATTTGCATGTTTTTCCGTAAAATTAAGATGCAAGTGTTTTGAGCAGTTGAAACTAAGACTTGAGTTACTTCCAATAAAATAAAAAATAAAATACAAAGCCTGGTGGCCTGGTTACTTTTTGAATGAAAATACCCGAGAAACAAACTTATTTCTTTTCACGGCTTAATGATTACACAACTCCATTCTTGGAGTGGTAGGGGAAGTGAAAGAAATACAATAATCACGAGTCGATTCACAATAAAGTTAAATCGATAGACCATTTTGTCAGCCAGCGTTAACAGTCTGCATACTATAAATAATCGCATGAGTCCATGAAAAGTTCCGTAGGAACGATGAGTAACACACTTCTATTAGGGTGGTGGCCTAGCGTTTGACCGATGACGAGACTCGCCTCGACCACCATTGGAACTAAACAATGAAAACCTTCAATTTCAAAAACTAGATGGCGCCAGTAATTTGTGCTTTTTAAAACTTCAGTATCATTTACAGCTTGTTTGTGGGCTCTCAATGTTATTCATAAATTCTTATTTAAAGTATTCTTTGGAATTCTCAGACGAATAAAATTTATTAAGCTATATTCTAAACTATTTTCGGTATTATTTTTAACCAATCACGAAGCAGTTTGGTTAAAACGAACGCCATGACATGTGTTATGTAATGTGCCACTCGTGCTTCAACTAAAAAAGTGAAATCTTCCAAGTCAACTGCCAGAAAGGGACAAACCAAACTCCGAGAATCTTGCAACAGCACTTGTAACTTGCCCTTTATTTCCTCAAATTTTCATCCAATTTCCTCAAATCTCGAATTTACCTATTTTTTTAACCTTTTTTGGTATGACGGAATTCATTGTTACATAGTAAAACTTATTTGATAACTTCAGTCAATTTATACGAAGGGAATTTAGGGCTTTTCAGAACACAAACGATCTACAACCTTGGAAACTTTATAAAATTTTAGTAGTTCTTGGCGATCTTTTTTGTATTCTTTTTGTTTTATTCTATTATCTGTCTTTAGGACTTCTTAACTTTCTCGCCACCACGATTTCCTCAATTTTTTCTCTTTCCTCAGTAACCAGGTTACAAGGTTACGTAATATTCTCGAACCCCGGGACAAACAAGGAAATTCAACTTTATAAACAACAAGAAAGTAGTTTGATAATATGGCAAAAAATGTTTGCTCACTTAGTGCAATTATTTTGTTGGTGGTCCGTGTTCATACTGGAGATAATCCCCTAAACAGTAAAATGTGTGGTAAGGCATATCTACGATTATCTGTTGCACATTTTAAGTCGAAAGACAGGAAGCTGATTATATCTAAAGTGTGACACGTCGTATTGTGATTTGTGAGATTTTCTGCTGCATTTTCTACATTCTACGACAAAACAGTGAGAAAGTGTTTAAATGTGGAAACCGTAGTAAAGCCTTTTAACTGAAGCTCGTGTTTAGTTGCGTTTGGGGGCGAGAAGTGTCTTAATGTTTTTGTGACGAGAAGCCTATTAAAAACATAGTATGGGGTACTGCAATTTCTGGTGAATGAGGCTTGTTGCAACGTAAATGAATTTTTTCTACTGATCGTTCCTTAAATCAAGTTTGTAGTACGCAAACGTGAATATCAGACGACGTATACTCGTATACAAAACGGTGTGAAAACCTGGAAATGCAACCGTAGTGGTGCCGCTTTTCATACATAATTAAAAGAAATAGACAACTTTTAAATGCCAGATATTTTTATTAGTATCCGTTTTCGAAGTAAGAAATATTACAATACATAGTCAACGTTTTTTAATGAGACACTTAAGTGAAAATTAAAAAAAGCTACAATTTCGTTGTAAAAGTGTGTAGCAATGTAGTCGAATGGATAATGGTGTAAACCCCTTGAAGTTTGAATTGTATGCTGCAGCATTTTTATTGAGAAGCCCTTTATTATCTACGGTCGAATTCTACTCTAGCTGATTTTGTAAGATGTGTGCTACTTCAAATACTAAGCTTCAGCAGGTCCCCTTTTCGGCAAAACAATGAATGACATTAAAAAAAATTTATAAATTTATAAAAAAAAATCCTGTAACTTTAAATTCTTATTCGTCGCTTATACATGACACTGTGCAAGAGTGCATTTTTTAGGGTACTGCTGCTCCGAAGCAGGGGGGGGGGGGAAGCTCCCGCTTCAAAATCCTTTACACATTCATATATCTTTCAATTTTGGCGTCACTGGTTATTAGTGCTAAAAATTGTTTAAAATATGAGGAATCGAAACTTGTCAGCCTAAAAAGTGTTTGGTAATGAGAAAGCGCCTCCGTTACTCTATCCAGTGGCACAGACAAGAAACATTGTGGAGGGGGACGAATAAAGCCAGCTCGCGGTTTGGGGGAACGCTTCCCTAGAGCATTCCGAGGAATTGAAGCAATTCATGGTACATCACTGCCGAATCCTGCTTCTTTAGAGTACTTATTTATTTTACGTATTCTGGCAGAATTTCTGTAGCGTTATGACAGAAAGGCGGAAGAAGTATCGTTTATGTTACACGAATCCTATAAAATACTTAGTGCGTGACAGTGTATCTGCTTATAAATGAAGCTTGTTACAGTGTAGATGGATTCGTTCTGGCAATCAATCCTTAGAATTAAAATTGTAGTACCAATTTCGTGTTTAACGAATGTGAGACAATACGTATTCCAGTACACAATAGTGGGAAAACCTTACAATGCAAATTTTCTGATGCCACATTCTAACATATTTCAAAGAAGTATCCTTTAAACGTTATTTTTTTTTTATAAACAATCAATTGTGAAACACATAATAATGATGTTGCATGGCATACGTTACTTTGATGAGACACTTACGATCTTGTTAACAAAGCTACACTTCGTTTAATTTTTTGAAGTATCGTAAATTGAATGCGTAATGGTGTGAAGCCCTGGAAGTGTTAATTGTGTGATGCTGCAATTTTACTTCTACAGTAACTAAGATCATTGTGTTATTTTGCCTGTCGAGCAATGATGTAAATAACGAAGGGGGGGGGGGGGGGCCCGCGGGCAGGTCAAGCGCCCCTCCCCCTCAAAAAAGAAGCCAAGGCGTAATTTTTTTTTTCGATATTGACCTTTAAACGTTTTATTTTGTTTGATAGCCATAATATACAGTATGCAAATGACGAAAATAGTCATTCAATAAAAATGAAGCGGTTGTGCGTTTCCTAGCAAGGGAGCGTAAAGGGGCCGTTAAATTTGCTCCTCCCCCAGAAAAATAAATTATTTACGCCATTTCTCTCGAGGTCAGGTGCAGCAGGATATTGAGGGCCCTACTGTGTAGCCGACAGAAATCAGGGAATTCGCCGAATGCGATACGAGGGTCTTTCCCCCTCCCCCCCCCCCCC